>VZTE01002103.1:1262092-1290122 GCA_013397775.1 Eulacestoma nigropectus
GAGAAAGTTGACTTCCTTGTCAGACTGCAGTATGTCAAGCTGGTAATATGGAGGTGTATTTTGAAGAAAACCCTGGTTTGTTACTGCCTACCCTAATTGTGTTCCTGTTACACGCATCTAGATCCAGGCCTGCCGTGAACAACCTCAGAAAACATGTTGGTCTACATGAAAATTGGCTTACTACTTCTAAAGGCTTACGTGCACTGAAGTATTTTGCTTGTTTTCTTAGTCTCATTGGTTTTCTAGTTTGCTTTTTAAGTTTATCTTAATGCCCATTGCACAGTTAACCATGCTGTGTTTGTCAATTTCACTTACTGGTGCAGTGTTTGAGTTGTATAAAAAGCAACCACCACACTAAAGAAAACACAACCGAACACCCAAGCAGATTTTATTGATTTTTAAAGTTAGTTAACAGTATAAAGCTGAAGTGAATTGGTTTGAGTTCTCTTGTCCCTAGCAGAACAATTCTCTTCAAAACAACATTCTGAAATAATACATTTTTGGAAGGATGTTACTTTTTAGTGCATTTTTGAATTTGTTTGGCATGAAATTTCGATGTGCATGGACTAGTGATACTATCGTATACAGAAAATGGAAATTAAAATGTCTGCCTTGTATGAAACGTTACTACAGAAGTGTTTTTAACTGGTAGAAGTTGGAAGGTTGTCCTTTTTGCTTTAGTTTACCACTAAATACAAAACAGTAAATGCAGTACCTAGTTACTGGTCCTGTTTTTTGTTGGGTTTGTTTGGGGTTTTTTACGATGGACTTGTCATTGCAAAAGAGATCTCTGCTGAACAAGTGCAGTGATAATTACTCTGCAAGGAAATAAAGTCTTACTGGAAGCATGATTTATATTAGTGGATACAAATATGTATTATTCACACTTTTGTTTTAAAGGGAGTTATTTAATACTGCTCCTCTTGAGGGTGTATAGGTTTATTGGTAATTCCAGTGGTGTGGAATCCCAGATTAATTTTACAGGTGCTTGACTTTCATTTGTTTTAGTAATTATGGAGAAAATATGAATTGTTAACCTGTTTTATAACAGCTTTAGATGTATTGAATTTATTTTTACTTTTAATGCCTTGGATGAATAGTGCAGTAGTATTTAGGTAAAACAATTTAAGCCAGAATGGTTTTTAAAAGTGAATGTTACCTGGGATAGAATCAGGCTGTATGAAATAATTCATATTTTCTGTATTAAAGACAAACCCTAAAGTTCTCATTTTCATTTTCTTTAAAAAGCATCTCATATGGGCCTTTGAGAGGAATATTCTGAGAGTCTTCAAGTGTGGTCCGTTGTTCTTGATATCTAGAGATAGAGACAGGAATAAGGACTAAAATAAAATTTGTATTGTAAAAGTGGACCTGTAGAACTGCATAAATTGCTTAATTTCTTTAATTGGGGTAGAACATTTAGAAAGAGCCAGGTGTCATTTTGAAAATAAAAGTGTTACTGAAAGTTTTTGACACTTCGGAAAATCTTGGTTAGCGTCTGATTTACTAATGCAGAAGAGGTGTTTTAAATGATATTAATGTAATCTTTTTTTTCTGTGGCAGAGGGAAAAGGAGCAGTTCCGCAAACTGTTTATTGGTGGCTTAAGCTTTGAAACCACAGAAGAAAGCTTGAGGAGTTACTATGAGCAATGGGGAAAGCTGACAGACTGTGTGGTAAGTTTAGCATACTAATACGTAGCAATGGCATGGAGTATGTAGGAATTTTAAATGGGGTGTTTGTTTTCAGGGTAGCTTAGAGAAGGTGGAATATTTAATTTTAATTGTACGGTTGGTTTATATGCACTTCAGTCCAGTAGCAGTGCATACGTTTTTCTCTTGCAAATTTGATAGAGTTAGGAAGCATTCACAATTTTTTCTGCAAAATTCTCCCAGATTATTTATAACCACCCGATTTCAACAGTTCAACTTCGATATCATTGGCTGCAGTGCATTAGGAAGTGTTTACACAGAGTACTTTTATATCTGTGTGATGGGTAACGTTTGGCAAAAAGCTGGTATTGTAGTAAGCAGCCTCAGTAAAGCTGGAAAAGGATGTCTTTCTTTGTGATGTTTTCGTAGACTCATTAGGGTTAGAAGAAACCACTTAGGTCATCGACTGTTAACCCACCACTGACAAGTTCATCGCTAAACCATGTCCTTGAGCACCATGTCTGTGTGTGTCTTTTAAATACTGACAGGAATGGTGGCTCTGGTACAAATTCTCTGCTGAGTTTGTCTTGGGAGTAGTAAGTATATACGTTACATAACACAGATTTAAGGTCTGTGGTCTTCGTGGAGCTTAAAAGAAATTACGTGATTTTTTTTTTTTTTTTTTTGTTTTTGCAAAAGCAAACAAATATAAATGCACTTCACTGATCTAGCAGCATTTCTGAGTTAACTGAGTCTTGGAAGACAGCAGTGGTTTGAATTTCTTTGATCCCAAGCAGTGCCATCCATGTGTTAAATCAGCAGAGTCTGCTACTTTACTATAGTGGTGTTTTGAAATCAAATCAAGGGAAATGTAAATTAAGCTTACACACTCCAAATACCGTTAGCAAAAAGCTTAACATGAGACAGGTATAAATGGTTTAAATGTGTTTATTGGTTTTAGGTAATGAGGGATCCTGCAAGCAAAAGATCAAGGGGGTTTGGTTTTGTAACATTCTCTTCCATGGCTGAAGTTGATGCAGCTATGGCTGCAAGACCTCACACGATTGATGGAAGGGTGGTTGAGCCTAAGAGAGCTGTGGCTAGAGAGGTAAGTATGGCTTTGAAAGCAGATGATTCTCATGCTTTAAAAAATACCTGTTTTGGTGAGACAGTTAGGCTTTGTTCTTGTTTGAAATTGCCTGGGTTTAAATTACCTAGTTAAAAGCCCATAGTTGGGGCTCTATTTCCCACACTTTTGGTCTCTTACATAAATGTCTACTATTACAGTGAATTATTAGGTTATTCTGGTTGTGGAATCATATTTGCAAGGGACACACCTGGGGTCTGAAAGTAGTGTTGTAGAAAACACGTTGAATACCTGTAATTATGCAAATTCCAAAGTAACTTCTCTGGAATGGTTACTGTTATTAAGCCTCAAATTAATAAACTACTGTCAGTCTTTCTGAGTCTTCCATGATCTTCTTGGGGTATTTCTAAAAGGTGTATAAAAACAGAGAATGTAGTGGGGGAACTTCTTTCCCAGTGGTGATGTCCAGAATTAGCTGGGACTTGTGCTGGTTTTAGTCCCAGGCATACTTGATTTCAACTTCAGGGTACAAATGAGGGGTATATATACAGGAACAAGGTGAACCTGTAAGCCAAGTTACTGTGGCACAGAGGTACTTGAGGAGCAAGTGTGGATTTTAAGGCAAGTTCTGTTCATCACATGGCAGCTCTGGGAGGGTTTAGCAGATGAAGGTTGGACTGAGGTGCGTAATGTATTTGGACTGATGAACTGGAATTGAATGAGCTGTCCCAAAGGTATGGGGAAATGGAAATTGTAATCACTGGTACCCTTGTTGGCTATTCTAGTTTTATTTCCATTCTCTGCAGAATGCAGGGTTGGTTAGCATTTCGAAAAAGGTAATTACAGCAGCATATGTGCATACTGTTTAAAGGGGTTAAAATGCATAGTTGTGAATTTGCTGAAGGATCTTGGTACAAGTGGAATGTGGGTTCACTGCTATTGGGGAGTTGGGCAGAAGAAGCTGATGCATCTTTATTTAAACAAGTACAAGAATCATGCTCTAACTTAAGTTACTAAATACTTGCAGTTCTTTCAGACAGTTGATTTATATCTTTTTCCATGCTTTTAAGGCTTTGACATAAAGAGGGGAGGAAAAACCTCCAAGTAACCCTGTGTTACTTCTCTCCCAGAAGCCCCCCTACACAAGCTTGTAAGGTCATGCCTCATAAAAGGGCTGTACCTCAGTGCTTGAAAAATCCTAGTTTATCTGAATTCTATTCCTGAAATCCTGGCAAAATAGTGCTTTGCGAAATTGTTTCTCTTTGTGCTAATTTAAAGAGTTCTTTTAACAGGAATCTGGAAAACCTGGTGCTCATGTTACTGTTAAAAAACTATTTGTTGGTGGTATTAAAGAGGACACTGAAGAGCACCACCTTCGTGACTACTTTGAGGAATATGGAAAAATCGACACTATTGAAATCATTACTGACAGACAGTCTGGTAAAAAGAGAGGGTTTGGATTTGTTACATTTGATGACCATGATCCTGTGGATAAAATTGTATGTAAGTAATGTCACTCTTTCCTTTGATAGTATTAATTCTTGCAGCCTTGGTGGTTGTGTAAAGCTAAACTTAGAGATACTGGGCTTAGTCAGGTGCCTGTATATTTGCTACGTCATAGGTTGCTGAATTGTGTGGGAACATGTATTTCAAATAAGTACTGTCATCTTGTTTAAAAATCATATGGTATTTTGTGTTCTTTTATATTATTCAGAATGTGTATGGATTGGAAGTTTGATACTGTGACTCATTGCCAGTTAAATGCTGATAGCCTCTTATTTTGTATGGTTACAGTGCAGAAGTACCACACCATCAATGGCCATAATGCGGAAGTAAGGAAAGCTCTCTCTAGACAGGAAATGCAGGAGGTTCAAAATTCTAGGAGTGGGAGAGGAGGTATGTACAAGTAGTGGTTAATGGTTTGTGGTTGATTTTTGTGTTCACTTTCCACAACCTCACTACTTAAAAATATTAAACTGTTACAGGGAACTTCGGTTTTGGTGATGCTCGTGGAGGTGGTGGCAACTTTGGTCCAGGACCTGGCAGCAATTTCAGAGGGGGAGCCGGTAAGACAGGCATGTTTGTAGCATTTACATTTTTTACCTTATTAATACTGTCCTTTCTGGTTCTGGATAACTTTGTATGCTCTAGTGCCGTTAAATTTCAATGCAGCTGTAGGAGTTGAGTGAATTTTTGGGAGAAGTAATTTGCAGATGAAGTTGTGTTTTGGTTGTGTTTTTTTTTGATTTTTTTTTTTTTTTTTTAGCTTTTATTGAAAGCCAAAAGTAACATAAACTTAATTATTTGCTAAGAACGTCACATTTCTCTGATTCTATGCATTACTTGCTTACCTTTTAAAACTGGGTACCACACAAAGGGAAGAAAATGAAAAATGTAGAGTGATGATTGGATGTTTCACTTCTGTTTTTCTGAAGTTAATTGTACATGTTCTTAATGGATAATTTCTGAGATTTGGTTCTTAGGGTCATAAGGAATTTGAGAATTTGACTAGTTTGCTACAGGTAAATTGAAACCCTTTGGTTTTTTTTCTCCCGATAGATGGATATGGAAGTGGCCGTGGATTTGGTGATGGTTATAACGGATATGGTGGAGGACCTGGAGGTTAGTTTGCTGTTGTGCTGGTGATAAATTTTTCTCTCATTAAGAAACACTTCCATATTTATATCTATGTGTATAACATTTATATTAATTACCTGAGCCATTTTCTTGGCTTTAAGAAGTCTTCTTGGCTCTTGGCTTATGTCAAACTTTGGTATGGCAAATTGTATGGTTATTTCTCAGACAACCATTCTTTTTTTTAGAATAGGAGTGGGTCTTAAATTTCCTGAAAAATTAAGATTTTAATTAAGCCTTTCAGTTGAGGTCTTCAGGCATCTGACTGGTGGGGTTTGGTCACAGTTCAGTTAGGGTGGGAGTTGGTATGTGCTTTAAAAATACTGTTCATAGAAATTTCTTTACAAAACTACCTTTTTCTTCCTCTTTGTTCTTCTAAACAGAAAAATATCCTTTTTTTGTGTATCATTTGAGTGCCCCTCTGTATTGAAAACTTCATTTAAAAGGATTATGTTATCACAGGTGGCAACTTCGGTGGCAGTCCTGGTTACGGAGGAGGAAGAGGAGGTTATGGTGGAGGAGGACCTGGATATGGCAACCAGGGTGGGGGCTATGGAGGTGGTTATGACAACTATGGAGGAGGTAACATTTAGGCTTAAAATGTTCAAGCATTTGAGTTAAAAGTTACTGCAAGTCATTTGAGGCTGGGGGGGAGGGATGTTTGTAAATGTTGCCTAAGGAATGTGTTGTTTTTCAAGTAGTAGGAAATAGGATGAAAACACTGGTGCATGCACTGCTGGAATACATATGTGATTTTGTACTTTATTCAGAATTTTTATAATGAGAACTTCGAGTGTTTGTATCCATTTTAGCTCATCTTGGTATTTCCACTTTCGTTTTGTTAATACAGGCAATTATGGAAGTGGAAACTACAACGATTTTGGCAACTACAACCAACAACCTTCAAATTATGGTCCGATGAAGAGTGGAAATTTTGGTGGCAGCAGGAACATGGGGGGACCATATGGTGGAGGTATTGTATATGTCCTGACTTTCTATGTAGCTGGAGTGGGTGGGCTCTAGATCTTTGGGGAAATAGAAGAGAAGACAAGACATGGAGTAACTTTTAAACTAAAAAAAGTGGTAGACTGAGATCAGATATTAGGAAAAACTTTATGGTGAGGGTGATGAGGCACTGGAACAGGTTGCTCAGAGGGTGGTGTCAGTGCCCCATCCCTGGCAGTGTTCAAGGCAGGGTTAGATGGGGCTTTGAGCATCCTGGTCTAGTGAAAGATATCCCTGCCCATAGCAGAGGGGTTGGAACTAGATGGCCTTGAAAGGTCCCTTACAACCGAGGTCATTCTCTACGGTTCCAAGATGGATATGGTAGAAATTGGATAACTTCTGCAATAGATGGACTGCAGTGCCTATGTTCTTTCTGCAAGTTCGCTTCAGTGTCTCATCTTGAGATTGTAAAACTTATCTCAGGGAAAATTATTATTTTTAAACAGATAAAATATACTTTTTCCACAGTGTTTTGCAATTTCAAGTTTAAAGATTTTATTTCATGTTCTTTGCTGTCAGCTCCACTATTTCTGAAGAGTTGAGTTACTTAATTTCAACAGCATATTTTCTGAGATTTCTTTTTATCCTCCTTTTGTGTCATTTTTTTGACGCTTCCTGCTTTTTGTTGTCTAAATGTTACTTAATATGGAATATAAAGCTTGTGAAATGGAAACTGAAACATGAAGCTCTTTCTTGTAAGGTTTAGCATGTAAACAAAGTCAGCCCTCACAGGCTTAAGACAGCACAGTGCATCAAATTACACGTGGCACTGTTGAATCTTCTAAAATTACACCATGTAGTTGCTTCCTGTGGCACTCCTTGGAGGTTATTTAGAGGAAGACAGTGAAATGTTAGAAGTCTTTGTTGTATATGCTGTCACTGGATGTAAAGCAGATGTTATTCTTCATTCAGTCAAGCTTTGATGGATTGTTCAGTCAAAAACATTCCTAGATTAAAAAAGTGTACTGATTGGGACCATTCTGTTTCTTCTTGTGCAATTGCAGGAAACTATGGTCCTGGGGGCAGTGGAGGAAGTGGTGGATATGGAGGGAGGAGCCGTTACTGAATTTTTTCAAGCATGCCATGGGTAAGTATGTTTATAAGTGTTAAAATTGCAGTGATTCTTGAGAGTAGCTGCAGGAGTTAAAAGCTTTTTAGGATATTATCTTTCCTTTAAAAAATGGTTAGATGAATAATTTCATAACCTATTTTTTTACTCTTTACTTCTGTTGAAACAGGCTTCACTGTATAAATAGGAGAGGATGAGAGCCCAGAGGTAACAGAACAGCTTCAGGTTATCGAAATAACAATGTTAAGGAAACACTTATCTCAGTCATGCATAAATATGCAGTGATATGGCAGAAGACACCAGAGCAGATGCAGAGAGCCATTTTGTGAATGGATTTGGATTATTTAATAACATTACCTTACTGTGGAGGAAGGATTGTAAAAATGCCTTTGAGACAGTTTCTTAGCTTTTTAATTGTTGTTTCTTTCTAGTGGTCTTTGTAAGTGTAGAAGCATTCCTTTGATAATGTTAAATTTGTAAGTTTCAGGTGACATGTGAAACCTTTTTTAAGATTTTTCTCAAAGTTTTGAAAAGCTTTTAGCCAGGATCATGGTGTAATAAGACATAACGTTTTCCTTTTAAAAATTCAAGTGCGTGTGTAGAGTTAAGAAGCTGTTGTACATTTATGATTTTAATAAAATAATTCTAAAGGAAATATTGTGTAATTTTAGATTTTTTTTTAATACTGTAAAATAAGGCAAGGAGTGGGTAGTTTAAGGTCCCACAAATAATACAAAGCTATTGTTGTACGTGTAAAATTTAATGCTGGTGAGAAAAAGTATGTTGTCTGTAAATTACCAGGTTTAAAATATCTAGGTAACTTAAGGGGTATCTCTGCAAGGAGAAACACCTTTCTAGATTTTTTAGATGCTGCTTCTTCAATGGCAAGGAAAGGAAATACCCCCAGCAAGGTACTCTTCCAGGGACGCAGGTCTAGTACAAGAGAACTCTTGAAAACGTCACTAAAAGTTCAGCCAGTCTTAAAAAGCTGCGCTGTATCTCTGCAAAGCTTTAACTACGGTAGATTGTTTATAAGGATGGCAACGAAGGCTGAGGGTGTAGAGAAAAATAGTTCTAAGCTTCAGTTAAACTTCTTTAGGTAAGATCTTATTTACTTTTCCTTTCTTAATGTTTCAAAACCAAGAAACTAATAATGTATGACAGTATTCTTTCAGTATAGTGATTATAATTATGTAGTTTAACATAGCAATGAATTGAGTTAATAATTACGAATTGAAAAGAAACTTGTGAATCCTGTTTTCTTGTATTATTAAATTTTTTTACAAAAAAAAATTGTTAATTTCAGCTACTTAACATATTTTTTTCCTACTGGAATCTAGCTATGATATGAACCCTGGACAAGCATAGACTGCTGCCACTGTACACTGCTACAGTTGAACAAATGAGACCTGCAAGTGTCCATTAGTAAAGCTTTGCAAGGGTTCCATCCCTGGTGTTGGTAGTTAAAATGGTAGGTCACAAGTTAATTAAATCATACAACTTTATTTTTGCATCCTGCAACATTTTCTTTTTTCTTGGGAGTCTATGCATTATGGTGGTTGCAAGGTAATGGAATGAAGGTAGTTTTGTGCTGTTAAAAATGAACTATGTTGTTATGTGTCTTGTCTGCTGTAATCTATTTTATATAACACATTTCATCCTGAAGGTTCCCAAGTAACTGTAGACTGTTTACGTGTAAGGAAAAATTGCACCACAGAATACATCTGCCTCTGTGAAGGAATGTGTCGTCCATTCTTTTAACAACTGCATAAGCAGTTCTTTAGGAGGGGAAGTGAAAACTTCAAATGAAACTGCAGGTGGTATTTCATAAGTGTACAATGTATTTACGTAAATTGGAATTTGGCTAGAATGTTGAGGTTTCCACCATTTTTTATAGTTCTTGCAGCTAACAAACCTTAGTGCCAAATTAGTCAGCCTTACTCTCACTGCATTGAATGTTTGCACCTCAAATTAATGGAAATTTATCAAGTAATGAATGAGTTATTCAGAGTAAGGGTGGCATACTCTACTAGATTTGGTTTTTAAATAAAAATCAACAAAACCTACCAAAAAAAAAAAGGCAACCAAAAATGCCTTAATTTCAAAGTTCATTGCCTTTAAAAGGCTACGTATTGAAGAACGTGGACTCAGCTAAAAAAAGTCCTGTTCCTTTTGTGTTAGACACACCAGTGAACTGCTTATACTTTTTTTTTTAAAAATGGCTGAAGTTCCCCTATTGGTAATTTGGTTTAGACATATGTGATAAACATCTTCAGATACACTTTTTTTTTCTTTGGCAGGAAGGTGCCATGCTGCAGGTAACTAATGAAGAAGTGGTCAACCACAGAAACGCTTCAAGAAATAAGAAATTCTGTATCATCAGAAAATAGTTGTTTTTGCTGCCTTCATTAAAAATCTAGAGGTTAAATGAATACTGATAAAACATCACAATTAGTACAGCTCCCTGTAATGATGGGTTTTTTAAATTATAGTAATAATGTCTTGTAAACCTTTCGAATAAAATTCAGATTCGTTAGGAGAAACAAATCACTAATGTTAAAATAGCAAACATTCTGTGAGTAGAAAGTTCAACTACATATATTTATAACTTTCATAGCTTTAAAATAAAGTATTTTTATACCAAAGTAGTTCTAGTGTAATGCTTAATAAAAACTTAGTGTGTATCTAACATTAAATAATGTTTATGTTTAGACCCTTTCATGATTTGAAACATTCCATTTTGAGGTGAATTTAAAACAATCAATTTGACAAGTGTGTTCATGGAACTTGTTTCTCTGACCATAAGCATCTGTTCTCTGTTGGGAGAAACAGTGCTGCAAATCTAAAGTGCTGATGTCTTTGCTGTTGGACACAAGTGCTTAAAAGTAGCTTTGTTTTGGCTGTGGTTCATATTACCTCATACTTTCCTGTTAATGAAATTAATGACCTAAGTCAGTTTGTCAGATTGCAATAGGACAAGAGCTTTATCCTTTTCATCTCTAAAGAGCTTTTAGCGTGAAGAAAGACTGACTGAAATGTAGAGTTCCTGCTGTACTAAACTGCGTTACCGATAGCTGCATCTGGGGGCGGAAAAAATGACCAAAAAAATCTGAAACCAAACAAACCCCCTAAAACACCAAGCGTGAGCTTGGGAAAGCTTCAGTTGGAAGTGTGTTTAAGGGAAGGTATCTTGAGGTTATACTGTTTTAACCACTTATCTTCATACATGGTTTATTCAAAACTTGAAATTTACATACTCTGGCAGAATCATCATGTCTAACCTTTATGATACTGTTTAAGGATTCACATACAATTTTTTTCTGTTTCTTAAGTTAAACTTTGAAGTATTTGCATAGGTAACCGGTGGGCTGCAACGGAAGCAGAAAATGAAGATGCACAAACCTGCTTTACTTTCTTCTTTCCAACAGAAAGACCAGATCATAAGGAATTTGCCTTCTTTCCTGTAACTTAGATGTAGTTGATGGAAGTTTTTTCTTTCAGTTGCCAAGTCCACATTCATACACCATTTCAAAAAACAAAACCACTTCAAAGGGCAGTAATTATTTTTCTGTTTGAGATACTACTTCAGTAGTTTTGCAACAAGGTTTAAAATGTACCTGAATTGAGTATATTTTCCATAATAAGGATGTTCTCATTTTGATCAGTTGGCAGTGGGGGAAGGGAGTGTATAGGGGGGACAGCACTGCAATAATGAAGTTACTAGATATTTAAAGTCTTGAAAACCTGGTGTATTTAAGTTTCCTTATGTTCTACTGTTGAACTTTAATGACTTTTCTCTTGGTACGGTCTTCAGAGTTAAGCAATTGACAGTCACAATGTTGACCAGTGAATGTGGTGAGAGAAGTCCCAGTTTTGAGTCAGCCTGATACTGGAAGTTAGCAACTTCAAATAAAAACAATATTGTGTGGTCAATTACTGGTCATCAATTTGTAGACAATGTCTTCTTACTTTATATCAAGTTATGTTTTGTCGCTAACAGACTTTGTTTTCCAAGTAAGTGTAACAGTATTTCTAAGTACTAACAGCTCCAGGATCAGGTTGTCTGTACTAGGTCCAGCTTTCCCCCAGTGAACACTTCGTGCAGCAAACTGAGGGAAGAAGGAAAAACAACATAACTTGTTGATAACTGGTATGTGAGCCAGAGAACACCCAAAAATAGAGTGTATGACTTCTGTTTATAAAGTGATGGTGAAAAGAGGTCAGTAGTAGGGTTCTGGCCACTCTTTGTATTATTTACAATGAAAGTTGAATTTTATTCACTTCTGTTGTGCTGCAGCTGCTGAAAAGCATTTAGGAAAATGTGAACAATTGCTTTTAATACTGTAAAATGGACAGGACTTGAACTTCGTTATGTGTGGGAAGGAAGACTGTTCTTTTAGTTTGATGGTGAATGTACATGATACGTTGGTGGTGAAATCATATCACTTTTGGGGACGAAAACTCAAGCCCTAGAAATGGGTCTGAATTTTCACACAGTTGTCTGCTGAGTTTGTTTTGGCAGCTTGACTTCATTGGTAGAGGATAATTTGCTGGGAACATACTCGGGTTGTACATTCCCTGTAGGTTTAGTGTTTCAGTTTGTTTTTGAAGCAGTGTGTGATGCATAGTGGTGCTGTTACTTCTTTTCTACCTAAGGGAGATGGCTGTTTCCCTTCAGCCATGTTTATTCAGTCATACCATTCAGTGTATGCAGGAATGCATAGGAGTGTTACATGGTTTTGCCTGGGTAATAATAGTCCATTTTGCCAGAATTACTGTCCCTTTTAACAGTCATGTTCTTGCTTTGCAGCTACTGTTGGTTTGTGTTGCACAGAAATTTTATCAAGAGTTACTCCATTTAATGGAGCACAAACTGGTTTGTTTATCAGCAGTAAAATGAACAGTGCATAAATAGCTCTGTAACTTGCCTGACAAGAGTGCTATGAACGTAGTAGGTCAAGAGTGTTTGGGGACCTTGTCGTTACAAACTAGCTTATGTGACCTCCCATGCTGCTTCACTGTATGAGAAAGAGTGACTAGGGGAAAGTCGTAGAAAATTGCCGTTAGCAGCACTCTCCCCCCTGCCCCCCCTGCTTCGTTTTGGGGCATTCTTGTATGAAAATGGGTGGCTGATGGACTTAATGGAGTTCTAGTAGCTGTGCAGCAGGTGTCAAGTCACAGTACTTTATGAGGTACACTGCAGTAATAAGACTTCACATGGTTATATCTGCCATCTCTATTTGGTTTACTTAATAAACACTTTTTCACTACACCCTGGTGCTGAGTGTCCTGTTGCCTCATTTATAGGTCTGTGCCACTTCTGTCTTCAAGATTCTTGTTAGAACTGTACGGACTCCCAGAGAATGAAGTTGTGTGTGTGTTTAGGGACAAAGACTGACAAGGTGTGATACTCATGAAGTTGCTTTGTCCTTTATTTTGTCATTGAAGTTTGTTCTTCAGGTTCCCACATCTAAAACTAGATTGTAAGCTTTTGAGCAGGAACAGCCTTAGCTTGTAATATTTGGCATTGTAAAAAGCCAAATCTATTGAATAAAGCCTAAAACATGAATTAAAAGCTGCACCTCAGTGCAGTGCTGTAGTGGTCATTCAAAGTGTCTGTAGTGTTTCAGCAGCGTGCTGTGTCTGTTGTGGGAGGGCTTGTTCACAGGATCTCTCTACGAGAGTGTTCAGCCTTTTATTTCAAAAAACATCCTCTGGGTGTTGCAGTTCAATAAAGTACTTGACTTGCATTTGTTGCTAGTGGATGTGTCTCCAGAACACGTGTGGATCTAACAGCAGCCAGCAGGTAATGCTCCATAGTGCATGTTGCTGCCATCAGTAATGGGAATGTAGTATGTGTGCATGATGTCCCCACCACCCAGTGTTCTTCCTTTATACTTAATCTGACCTTTCCTAACCTCTTGCAGATAACCTCTTATTTAACCATAAAAATGCCGTTTACCACTGAAGTGTTACAGACTACTTAATAGCATTACCATGGGAACAGTATTTTAATGAACACTCCCACTTTGGTATTTATTTTTTGTTGCTGTTGTCAACAGCGATGTTTACAATCATCAGCTTTGTGGTTTCCTAGCTATATTTTTTAAGTATGTTCATTCTAACTTCAGAGACTTGTATTTCAATGTAGTAGTAAGGTAAGACACAGCCATAATGGCTTTGTCACATCTGGCTCCAGAGTAGGTTTGGTACTACATCGTGTCTGCTCACACAATTAAGTTCCTGGTTTGTACACTTGGGATTTTGATTTTGTGAAAAATCTTGATCTGTCAATAATGACACCAAGACAGACCTCAGTCAGGTGTTACCTACATTTTACAACCATTTCACTAACAACTTTGTTTTGATCAGTCCTGTTTACCTGAAAAGCTCAACTCTACAGTATCTCCATTTTTGTACAGAGGTTGCAAATATGGCCTAAGGCCAGTACATGAAGTGTATTAAAAGCTTCAGGCTGTCTAGCCCAATTGCACACTTCATTTAAGGACAGGAAACTGTACGGTATAGCCAAGACCAGGCTATGTTTGTGGATTTTTTGTTTGCCTTTTGTTTGTGTTAGTATTTTTCTTTAAATACAGGCCAGTTGCAGAAAGGGATGACACTTCAAGAGCTTTTAGGTGAAATATAATGAGTCTACTCCAACTAAAAACAGGACATTGGTCTGAATTCTACCTACAGTTTTGTACTGTGGGCAGGTAGCTGATGGTTTGAAAAACTGTACAGCCAGACCTAATGTTCATTGTATCATCAGTACTGCTGCACTCCACCCAAAATTAGTATTTCAGCTAAGAGGTTTTTGTAGGGATAGAGTTGCTTGTTGGGTTCTGAGGAATTGAGGTTAGTACATTAACTTGTTAGAGAAACACAGTTACTGAACAATAATGACAGCTGAATTAGCTGAGGGTAGTTCATAATCCTTTACAATCTTCAAATTTACATGTAATGGGGTTGGGGCTCATGTCTTAAATGGATCAGTTGGAGTAAACTGCTGTCCATCAGGATTGTGTTCTGAAGGGGTTACAGTATGTTTTTATTTTTGGCATGTGCCAAAATTTAACCATGTATCTGTTTCCCATCTGGGTACATGCAATACTCCATTAGCAGCTGATCTTACAAAAATCCACAGAGCTCACTTGCCAA
The DNA here is from genome assembly GCA_013397775.1 of Eulacestoma nigropectus. Classification (NCBI taxonomy): domain Eukaryota; kingdom Metazoa; phylum Chordata; class Aves; order Passeriformes; genus Eulacestoma; species Eulacestoma nigropectus. The sequence goes on from VZTE01002103.1 coordinate 1,276,699, forward strand.
GCTGCTACTGAAGGAGTAGGCACTGAAAAGTTTAGGCTTTACTTTTTTTTTTCCTCCCAGTGTGAGGCCCTAAAAGCAGAAATATTTGGCTTTCTGGATTTCTCAGTTATGAGCCTAATCTAGTATCTATTGGAATTTATGCACATGGGCAGTGAAGTAGGTTTAAAGACCTGGTCCTGCAAAGGGTAAGTGCATGAACTTTAAAAATGTTTATTATGTCATTTAATTGATTATGATCATGCTGACTTGAATACGTGCTTCTTTTTTCCCCTACAACCAGAAATAAAGTTTACAATTCATCATATATATCTGATACCTACTGCATGTTTTGGTTGAAGTTTGTGATCTAGCTAGTAGACAAATCCCATGTGAATACCAATTAGGATATACATGCCTCACACTGATGCTTAACCAACAGCAAGAAATTGCATGGCCTCAGTAATGAGACTTTCTGCTATGAATTTACACTTATCAATTTGAGGCTGTGGTGAAAACAATAAAGAACACATGCACACATTTATATAAAGAAATCTTTTAATAGAAAATGCTGAGCAAATTGTTCAAACAAGCTGATTTCATTATTGATAATTCAGTGCACTAGACACTATCTTAGTGCTCCCCTTTTAGAAAATGCCACTTGGTAGTATCAGTTCTGTTAAAGCTAAGTGCAAGCAGCCAATGGGATTTAGATGGTAGTGGCAGTTTGTTTCTTCAGTAGGTAAAATTTGGCATTTAAGCTTGTATTGTTTGTATGTATAGTTCTTATGTGTTTGGTACAAGTGATTTTTTAACATACCTGAATGTAAATTTGCTCCATTGTCATCATGCCACGATCAATGAGAACTTTTTTAAGACCGGTTTAATGTGTTTTAGTTATAAAACAAATAAAAAGTATGTGTTGTTATCTAGACATTAATATTAGTACTGATTTTTATAATAATATACCCCAACATTCCTTCCTTATCATTCATTATAAGCCTTTTAAGCCATCTCTTTTGCAGACCTTTTTCAGGCTGTAAAACAGTAAAGGATAGGATATATTACAAGTTCATGAGTGAATAAAATTTCTCCTTTTTAATAGCACAAATAAACGTCAAACCCAAAAACTCTTCATTTGGAGCACTATCAAGAGTGTAACCTCATAATTACAAGTATAGATAAAGAGCAATTTGGTTCAATTTAATTTAAAGATTTGGTAAAATATATATTTTTAAAAATTAAATCTGGAACATTAAAGACACTTTAAAAAATACCAGTTAAAAAAGCAAAATAATAAAACTCAAGTGCTTTTTGAGGAAGGTATCAAAATGGGAGGAGAAGGAAAGGTACACAAGTAAATGTATCACAGTCACTAGGAAACAGTACAGGAACTCATTCACCACGGGTTTTCATGGAAGAAAGTTGAGAATGATTCAGTTGCAAAGGATGAAGGTAAGACAGTATTGAATCAGACACTATTTTTCAGCATCTCTCTGCAGATTGACTGTATGAGTTGTAAAATTAAGTGGTAGATTACCTTTGCTTGCAGTTATGATGGTGAAAGTAGTGAGGAAAAATGCAGTACCCTCCCGGGCTGCTCTCCTCAAAGGAAAACTAGGAAAATCAGAGCCATTCTGAATAAATGCAAAGCATGCGGCTACCTCTTGAGACTATGTGAATCCACAGTGAATTTAAGTTGAAGATGCACTAGAATTGTAATTTTTCTTTCAGTGCTAGAGAATAAAATAAGTTCATTTTCTGTATGAAGAGTCAAGTACTCAAGACTAAAACATTTTTCTTGCATGTGTAACGTTGATCTAAAGTTGACTTACCCCTCACTGCTGTTCTCCCCTCTGCCCCCATTATCAGTAACTACATTCTAGTTTTAAACATAGGTCTATTGAGCTACATTACACTGATGGTCTAGCTCCTTTATTTGTAACTAAAACTATACAGATTTCCTCATACAGAAGCCTCAGCTCATAGACTTTCTAACAGATCACGGTTGGGTTTGGCAGACCCTTGAACACAGTGTGTTTGTCCTCGAGTGTAGTTGTTTGTTTGAACTGCTATAATCACTGGCCTTTAGTCTTCACACAAATGTTCTTATCATGCTTTCAGGCAAAATAAAGGTGATTTAGGTGGTCTTCAGTCATCTTATTTTTGTTTCTGCTCTTTTCTGTTATCTTGTTTCTGTTCAGATTTGGCCAAGTGCTTGGGTATTATGAAAACACTACCATTGCTACTGCAGTGAATGACATACTGGCGTGGGTTAACAGGTCTGCCCTGGTCATCCCTCAGTCTACTGAAAATGTCATGGTACAAGTTGTTTAATTTTTGCTTTATCTGGTTGATTGATTTGCTACACTGGGAGTGCTCCTTTTTAAGGCTCTCCTTTTGTGTTTGGAGATTACACACATCTTCTTCCAAGTTAAGAATTGCATTCAGTTTGCGTTTACGACATTTTTGGGCAGCGACCTTGTTTTTTCCTCTTCGTCTGATATCACGTAGAAGTGATACCTGAGTTTCTGTCAGCTGGTTCTTTGCTAGCATGGTGTTGAAAGAGTCGACAGACATGCTCACAATTTCATCGACTGAAAACGGTATTCTCAGAGCTTTTGCACGATATTCATCTCTGCTCCGCTTTGTAGCAGTAGAATTATGGCACCTATCCTTTACTTCGTTTGATTTCTTCATCCACATCTGTTGATGATGCTCTGGAGTGGATGCTGCTTGACTTGGCAGCTGACTGTAAGTGTGATTATGAATAAACTGCTGAAGCATGGCTTCTGTAGAACACCCTGCATCACCTGGATATTCCACATGGCTGCGTTTAGTGTTTTCTTGGCAGTGGCCACCAGCAGCTCCTAAGTCATGTGAAGGAGCAGATTTAACACTACTGCTGTACCCAACAGCGTCTTCACAACAGACTGAGTAAGAGGTGGTGCTGTGATTTGAATTCAAAGATAGTCCTGAATCTGAGCCAGGCTCTTCAAAGATCTGAGAAACTTCTACAGGATTAAAGCCTTCCTCCAAAGGCAAATACATGAGTTTAATTTCATCAGAATTATCATCATGGGCTGTTAGATTTCTATGGTCAGCAGCTGAAAACAGCCCTGTCAAACTTGACCCATGAAATAGTGATTCTGGATTTGTGGTATCAGAGCTTGATTGAGGAAAAAACTCTTGCCTTTGTAAGTGTCGTGGTTTTGAATTTAATTGAATGGGGTAGTTTGTTCTTAGTACCATGGCATCAGGAGGACTCAAACTGTTGTAAAATGTCTGGGTCAAATTTATATTGTGGTGTGAGGATGATGGGTCTTGACCTCTACTAGAAGTAGCAACTTGTGGATCTTCCAGTAAGCTCACCTAAAAGATGAAGGGGAGGAAAAACGGGATCTTTCATAAAATGAATGCTTCTATATCCCTCACCTACACAGGCACGATCAATTTGGTTTTTAATATACCACTATCTGGTTCTATTAAAGCCAAATTTTTGTATGTTAAACTCTTAGCTATTTGGCATGCTGTTTCCCATCTGTACAAAGCATAATCTATATTGGCATATGGCAAAAGAAAGTAGGAAGGGTGCAGAAGAAAAGTGACTGAAGGAACGGGAGAAGGACTTGCAAAGGACAGTGTGGGACGGATGAGGGTTGAGAGGTAAAAATGGGACTGCTGCCATGTGTACGAACTATGGCCTATGTGTTAGGTCTGATCTAGTCTAAGAAAAAGGTCCTTCTAGGAGGAGGGGTCATGACCCTTCCCTGGTAGTGGTACTGATGATTCAAGGGTGAGCTGGTTCAAGGTGCTAAAGAAAATGAAGTTTTTAAAGAAGATAAACAGCTCATCTGCAGAAGTTAACCAGTGAGGACAGTGGTGATGAAAAGAAGACTGGAAGACAGGAACATTAAGACTGTGCTGTCACAGTCTCACTGCTTCTTTCACAATTTATGAAGTTTTTGGGGCTGTGAGGTGCCAAAGTTGGTTTAGTTCCACCTAACTGAGGTCTGTTGCATCCAAAACTCAGCGGGATTCCTTTACGAATCAGTTTGGGATGTAACATCCCTCCCACCAAATCACATCTTTTGTGGATGTCTTGACTTTAAATTACTACTCAGGGGTTTTTTTATAAAACCAAAGCTGATCTATGATCCCTTGGCCCTGATGTCCAAACAATAAACTGGACTGGTAATGCTGCAGTGGCACTAAGGCCCACCTTTTGTGGACCTGAGTTATAGTTGCTGGGTCTTAGAAGCACAAAGCCACTGTCCAAGATTATGTTGGGTGCTTGCTGACAAGCAAAGTAGTCATAAAATAGATGGATACAAAGTACTTGAGAATGTAAATACATCAAGTAAGAAGTGTATAGCATTCCTCCATAGTTGAGTGTCCTCACTGTGTCTCAGGAAAGGACTTTCTGATTGCATTCAGCGAACAGACTATGTAAAAAGCACTTGCCACAGGGAAGGAATGATGTACCTAAGGACCAGAACATCCTCAGTTCTCTATTATGCTTACTGGGAGCTCAGGTAACGGAAGAAGATCTTGCCTTACTTCTCCTAGGGAGTTAGCTTGTACTAGACCACCTGCAGTCTGTGAGATAGAGATGCTATTTTCAACTAATCCCTTAAAAAGAATGTTTCTTAGCAGGTCAGCTATTAAAAAATCCCACTCACTGTAAAGACTTGATACTTGGAAGAAACAATCAATCCATATTCAACAGATAGACTGTCACAAGATGGCACTGCATTAATAATGTTAAATAAAATATGCAACTGTGTTTTGTAATAGCTGCATAAAGGCTATAGCCAAATTCCTTTCAAATTATGAGAAGAATGGAGAAAATTAAACCAATTAACTTCTACATCTTGTTAGTATGCCATCCGTTTCCAGAGCTGAACAGAAGGGGAGGCTAATTTATGGGCTAGATGGTACTATCCAACCTAGAGATTCCCAAAACTAGGTAAGCATTAAGGTATATGGAAGACACTAATGAGCCTGGAAGAGGATCCTATGATGGGAAGTGTTATGTAAAATGCCCTTGAAATACTGCAGAAAAGGAATGTAGGAAGTAGCTTCATGGTCAATGGTTGCAGCTATGAACTGTGGGAGAAAAGGGAGGCTTCAATTAAGATAACAACTGTTTTTTGTGAAGACGGGCACACAGAAAGTAAAATATAGTATCAGAGTGCCACACGATTTAAAAAAACCCCAAAAAACCGAAACACTAAATGGGTTTACTGCTAATACTAACTGACCTGATTTGCAGTGAAGATGGATCTGTTGTTCTTGAGAGTAGTAACCTTGTAAGCACTTGACCCAACATTTATGACAACTGCAATCTTTCACCACAAATGCTCAATAGCTGCTACTGTATAATAAATCAGTGTTGCTTTAGAGAAACACAGCTGCTGCATAAATACAAACTGGCATTAGGTTTCAGAAAGGCAACTATTAGTTGAACTAATTGAGTTGTCCAGTGGCTTCATCCAACTTTGATCACCAGATCACAGTAAAGACACAGCTCTTAGACAAGTTGCTGGGGAAAATTTCTCAAGCAGAGCCAATGAGCTGCTGTAAAAGGTAGATAGTAGCATCTTCAGGTAACTTTTACTACATTGATTTGCTAATATATTCCCAGAGTGGGCGGGGAAGGCTGGGGTTATTTGATAAAACAGAGTAAGTCATTACCCAGTAATTGCTGACTGTATTCCAGTCTATTTGCAATACCTGTATTTTCTCATTTACCTCTAGCATGTTTTCCACCTGCGATGACAGAAGCTGTAAATAGCCCTCTAAGGAGAGAAGGGAATCTACATGGTTGCAGTTGCTCTGTGACAAAAGAAAGAGGAACGCATTGTAAAGCACAGTTATTTTACGTAAAAGGAGGTAAAAATCAAAGTCTCAGAGGAAACAGAGCACAGTGCAATACTGCTGTTCACCCCACCATCAAGTCTTCATCCTGATGGGAGATGACACATTGCTAGAACGAGCAGAACAGCTCCATGGCCTGAGCATCCCCACTCTGCCCACAACAGCAGAACTGGGCTTTCCTCCTCTGAAGCTGTACCTCCCCACCAGTGCGGAAAAATCAGGTATTTTTTCAAAGCCAAGCTCTCATGGGAGTGGCAAACAGAGAGGCTGGCAAGACACCTGGATCAGGTGTTCTTAGCTCCTACAAGGTCTCAAGAAAATTGAGTGCCCTTTTCATTGTAACTCTTAGAGAGAACAAAACTGAACAGTCCAGTGTCCCCAATGTAATTCTACATCTGAGTGTCAAACTTAAAAAAATGGTGAAAACAGTATAATTTAGCATCCATGTCTCTAACGTTCGTAGGCAAAAACATCCTTGCCCACAAGCACAACACCTTCACAATGGAGAATAAAAACTCAAATTGAAAAATGCTTAGTTGAAAGTGTTTTCTGTAAACTTGAGAATATTTCAACTACACAAAAAATAGTGGGGGATTGAGGGGATGAGGCAATTTTCACAAAGGTGTACAAGGGCATCATTCACAAAGTATTGTCTAAAGTGACCATTCCTTTCCTGCCCTGGCAAGGAACACTTCAAATAAACAGGGGAAATAAGTTATTCCTTTCAAAACCTTTCACACCATTTCTTTTCTATTTTCACACTATTTATCTTAGTGACAAGTTCTATATCCTCCCTCACTTCCTCTTCAGTTTTCCCTTCTTCCCTTTTTTTCATCATTTACCTGATTTATGTCTTTCTCCTCCTCCTCCTGCAGCTCCAGCTGATCCTCTCCTCGATGTGGACAGCAGTCATCCAAAGCTGCCTGACATGCTTTCAGGTCAACATCCTGAAGACACAAATAAAACAGTTCTATTACACAGCATGCTGTCAGAATTGGTCTTTAACATGCACTTTCCTTTCAACAGTGATAGCATTCCAAATAAAATATGCACTGAACAGGTCATGTGGATGAACTCAGTGTGTAGACTTTGGGGGCAGAATGAGACCAGTGTCAGTTCAGGGGGGCAGCCACCACCTCCTGTTTTGGTGCCCAGGCACTGAACCCATCTGCAGTAGAAATGGACACTGGAAACAAATTCTTCTAAACCAGACAAAGAACCATGATGTGATTTCATGAAAAGTTTGGGCTATCAGTGTCTTTTGAGGTCATTTCACAACAACACATCCAAGCCAGATAGATAGTCAATGATGGAATATTAAAATAGGGAATTATACATGGCCAGTTAGCAAAATCCCTTACTTACCTGTATTGTAATAGCAACTGTTTCCCATCACTTCCATGTAGACATTACCCATTCTCATTTTATCAAATGATGGAGTTTTTTAATCTCCAGTTACAAAATTGTTCACTTTTAGGGGCCTCAGAAGCATTTTTCAAGTTTTTTTTTATCTATAGTCATATCATCAGACTTCTTAATTGTTTATTATATAGGGCTGGAGTATTGCTTAATAAGAAGGAATCGAGGCTAATTTATATTTTTTAAAAGTGCGTATTTATATTAAAAAAAAACCTTGGATATTTCAGCTTTTACAAGGCAAGTCTGTGTTATTAAAATGTAAACTCAGTGGAATGGCAGTCAGAAAACCAAGTGTCCACACTGCATTAGTTCCATTTATCCCCAGCAAAATGTTACGGCAGGAGCAGAAAAGGCAAGTTTTCAACAGCAGCAAACATAATGAGATAGTGTGCAGTTCTAAAAATCTCAGCAAACAATTTACTTTACAGGTTTGTTAAGAAACCATAAACTATATAAAACCTGCAGTTGTAATAGTCATCAAAACATATAAAAGTATTTAAATTGTTCCTTCATACAAAACACGTTAAAAAGTAAATGTAAAGTTTAAATAAAAACAGGACTCTGAAGTAAAATTAAATATAACCTTAAAATAAATGAATATTATTTTCAATTTTGTACATTCTACTTAAATATTTAAAAATATGAAAACTAATTTTATTTTAAACTAATTTTGCTTGTTGGCTTTCAATTTTTCTGTACTTTCTTTTCAAGTTTGGAAGAGAACTTGAGCTTTAGAAACAGCCATTTGTAAAAACAAATAGATCTACAGGGCACTTATCTGTCACTCTGATGTAAGAGTGAAGAGTTTCCTTCAATGATGCCTAACACAGTTTCTAGTCATTACAAATGATATTCCAATACATTATGTCTTTGTCAGCTGCAGCTGGAAATGACCAAATGATTTTTTTATTACCAAATATGAGAAAACAAATTTACTTGCCTAAAAACATATGTACACACATACAAAACAACAATACCAACAAAACAAACCTCCTAACCAACAGTTTTCTCTGTGTAGTTAACAGGAGGAGAGGGAATTTAGTATACAAGACACTGAGAACATGGTACATAGCTACCTGCAAACACTTAAATGAGTCCAATGGAGCAGATCACAGGCATGAAGTTAGTCCCATACTTATGTGCTTGCAAGATCAGGGCTAGTCTTTAATTTTACAGAGAACCAACCTAATACTTGTCCAATTAATGTGACCTGTTGATCATTCTAATTAATAAAATTCATGATCATCAAAAGTGAATAAGAAGTCAAGGCAAACTTCTATTGAAGACCTTAAGCAGCTCCTTTGGAGTCAAGTGGCCTGGAAAGATGCTGCTGTGGCAGAGTATTCAGCTCCTGCGTAACACCGCAAATTCATTACTCTACTGGCTGCAGAAGAGGCAAATACAGGAAATACTTAGAAATGTGTTACCTATAATGTGATGCCTCAAAAAACCAACTGCAAGCACTGGGTTTGAATACAGAAGGTATATGAGTCACAACTTGATTGTTCCTTTTAAAATTTCCAGGGAAAAAAAAAGCTTGGGGTAACTTTGGTAAGAGCCCATGGTGTGTCCTACAGATCATTCAAAATCCTCACAGTTCAACTTGCTAACAGTAGAAATCTGACTGCAGATGATGCTCGTCTTCCAAAGTCTACAATGGAGATGGTCCTTCCCCAAACCACTGTGAGGAGAACTGAATTTCTAATGTACCTGATGGGGTATCTCCTTTCTGAAAGGGAAACTAAATGCTCCTGAAGCTCACAGAAATTTGTGGAAACTGCTGTGTATTTAATTTCCCCAGGATGTCAAAGATAACTGAATTTTCAGGTCTTTTCTTATTCCTATAGAAAACTGTTGACTGTTAAGGAGAAGGGGAATATTTCCAACTCCAAATTTTGGAATTTATCTGGAGTCTGCATTCATTTTTATGCATCTTTTAAGAAAAAATGTCTGACTATTTTCTCTACTCAGCCATAGACGGTGTCTTGGTACCCTTGGTTTCCAGGCTGAGAGCACCAACTACACTACAGGATCACATATCATTTTGCCTAAAGGACTCTTTGGCTTAAGCACAGAATGGAGGTCAGACTCTCCCTCTGATCTTTGCACAGAGCTCCTGCTGATGTGAATGGAGCAGAGATGCCAGTGGGGAAGGGAGGGAAGCAGGGTCTCACATTTGCAGTCATGGCCATTCCCTGTAGCTTACCAAAGGGAATGTGTCATCTCTTCTGAGTGAGCTTAATAATGCTGCACTGTGTGGCTCTGAAGATTAATCTTACTAACACCATTTCTCCCTCTGGCAGATGATATTAAAATATACTCATGGCTGCTCACAGTGATTATTACTGCAATAAGTTATCCATCCTTTGACAAAATCTGTTTCCACCACTACCAGAGCAGTTTCTGAAGGATCATCACCCTGTAGCCAGCTTTTCACAACAGTGGTGGCATAGATACAGCACATGTAAGAGATTTCACATCACCGATTTTCACCTATGGGATCATTTCATGTGAAACCCTCTACATGGAAATCAACCAGAACTTTTCTACCTTTGTTTCTCTGTTTTGGCTTTTCACAAAAATCCTCTGGATTATGCTGATAAAGGTTTGTGCTCTGACATTACACTTCCCACCAGCTTGTTAGTCTTCCTCAGCGATGAAGAATGGCTGAACAGCACAGCTCAACAGCAGAATGTTTCCTTCCATGCCTGTTGTATCACTTGGGACAACTGGACTACTGCTATGGGGAGATTAGGAGGGGTGTCTCCCCAAGGAACAGCCATACTGTGTTTTTGAATAAGGCATTTCCTTAAAGATACCTTAATTTTACAGACTGGATGTACATCTAATGACAAAATATTACAGAGTCTGGATATTAATATAATGACAAGAGGGATTAGGTGTAGATACTATTTACTGTCCTGCCACACTCAGTGTTTCTGTCCTTCCCCTCCTTACTTTGCAACAAGGGTAACAGAAGAAACAGTAACTGAATTACAGTAATACCACTCTGACCCAAGAAATTTGGACAGCATGTGGTTGTCTCTGTGCAGAGAAAAAGACTTGATTTCTGCTGATTGTCGAAGACTTAATAATACCACCAAACCCATCTACTGCAGCAGCCTTTCCACTTCTACCACTGGAGGGTGTGGAAGTTCATGCCTCCAACAGCAGGCTGTTTCCAAATGGTAAACTGCAACCCTACCTGAGGGCAACCTTCTATTTGCATTTGGAAGGACTTCTGTGCAAGCACAAAGCCAGAGAGTTACACTAAAATTCTCCATAAAATAATAATTAAAAAATGAAATCCCAAGTATCTGAAATTCTCATCTTGCTTCTGCCACTTACTAGTTTCAGTTGCATTAAAGAACACTGTCTGAGATGAAGTCTGATTTACAAAATTATCCACCAGCCTCGTATGTGGAGGGTTGGGCTCTAACTGTACCCTTGCCCTTTCCCTATGGTACAGTTTACCACAGGTCAGCTATCGGCTTCAGTTTGTCAGCCTTTGGAATATGAAAAATAGCAGTTTAAGTCAAATCTGCTACTTAAGGAGGGTCAAGAATCAATGTGGAAGTGAGAGAAAGGATGGTTTTGTGGGTGGCCTGGCCTACACTCAATTGGAAGCATGCTGCCTGCCCTGGCAGGTTTCCAGAGTTTCTTACTCTATATTAAAAATAGAGCCTTCCGTTTCCAATTAAGTAAATCAGAGTACCGATCTCAGCATGAACTGGGTGTACTGTACATCAAACCATCCCTCCACATATCTCCTCCCTTTGCTTTCTACACCCATGTCTTACTGCTGTCCATAAAAGAATGCATAGAGAGCAGAACCTGTAATGACACGAAAATACAAACAGGTCTACTGTGGTGTATTGGGTGGGTGAACAATATCTCTCTGAAGGAGCAGCAGAAAGCATAATCAAGCTGTTTTCAGCTATTGATCTGTGTGCAGTTGGCACACAGGACTAAACCTACACAACCCAGGGCTACAAGTGCACAGAAATACTTTAACTAGCTCTGGAGTAACAGAAAGGTCTTGCTGGAAGAGAGCAGAGCAGACAGAGTGCTTTGCCTGGGTGCACTGACAGCACTGAGAGGCAGGGGGTACCTGCCCCTGGAAAGCCGTTTCACCACAGTCAGACTCAGTTATCACCAAAAATATCCTAGCACTGGAGCAAAGGTACGTGACCACAATTATTTGCAAAAGAACATTTTTTAGGTGCTGATTAGTCATGTATCTTGTTCACGTGCTATCTTCTAATAACTCCACATTATGTTCTCTTTATTTTAGTTGTTAAGTTTTAAACTGCTCCATTGATGTCATTAACCTTTGAGATGGTTTTCTATAAACTTTTGTCCCTTCACCATCACTAAGCGCACTTCTCTGTAGAACTAGCCCTCTCCTTGTTATCGGCTGAAAAGATGTGGCACAGGCCTGGCGCTCTTTGCCACGTTTTGAATAATTAAGTAGCATTTCCAGAATAGAATCATAGAATGGTTTGTGTTGGAATGATCCTTAAAGTTTGCACAATGCCAGCAGAAGGTAAGCAAAACAGCTCCTAGTAATATAACCAGTAGTTTCACTTTACTACTTGGTAGGATTAAATACAATTAATAATTAAATAGAATGATGCATAGCTGATATCATTCAGCTCTAAGTTTAGTGGTCTTGCTCTTTGCCTGCGTACTTTAAATATGTGATGATAATCTTACAAACTGGTATCTATTTAGTAGATAAGAAAAAAAGAAAAAAATATTTCTTGCTGTTTCTCTATATTCATAATGAGCCCTAAAATATCCTGAGAACGCCAGAACAGAAGAGTACTTTATTTTTTGAAATGCAGCCAGAATTAAGGATGTGTGGAGGATGGAATGGTGGATGCAAACACCAAATATCTAAGTAACTTTTATGTTTTATATGGCTAGGCTTAAAAATGACAATAAACCGTGCTAGCTAAGCAATGCTACTGAGTAAATCAAATGGTTCATAGATGTGACTCCAAATGGGGCACCTGTCAAACGTCTATGATGTATATACTCTAAATCCTAATAATGCCATCTGGGCTGCAACCAAACACTCCCTGTGAGAGCCCTCCCGTGTGCTGCAGTGAGATGGTAGCACCTCTCTAACCACATGCATTTCAGGGCTTCACATAGCATGGGCCAGCTGTGTCAGCTATTACAAAACACACATACTCTGTGCACTCTGTTCCAACACAAAATTAACACCAACCTACTCCCCAGATAGAGGCAGAGACAGGTACAAGTTGAAGTCACAGAGACCAACAGTGTTGTTACTGATTTCAATTAAAACATCAGTTTTCATGCTGAAAACAGCTCAATATCCTCTTCAAAATAAGCTTTTAAAACCACTTCTAACATATACACCAAAAAGGCGCACTCCAGCCATTTAGTCCTGTGCAGATGTTTTCCACCAGAAACTGATTTCATTGTAATGACAGACAACATAGAGAATAGAAGTTTTCAGTTCCCCTCAAAGTTGCTAAATAGAGCTTAAAGACTAAGCAGCAAAATAGATAAAAGAACGCAGAAGTAGACACACAGGATGCTAAATGTAGCTGGAACCAGTGGATAAACAGATAATAAGGAATATAGTGGCTTTTGTGGCAAAGCCATGTAACAAGAAGCAACAGCGCATGCCCTAAGACAAGTTCAAGGCAAGGTCATCTGTCACACTGGGGGCACTCCATGAGTACGACCACCAGAGACCCCTTCAGACAACCCTCTAGGACCATAATAGGACTTCCAGTGGGAGGCAGATGCATGCAAATTAGCTCTAGGAAAAGTGATGTTTATGTATTAGCTAGGAACTACACTGTAATGAATATGTATGGTCCTGATGGAATAAAGACCTTGTAAAGTTTCACACACACCGGATTAGAGGAGATATCCTCCGGGTGTGTTCAGCACGCTGAGAATAAAGAATGCCTCCTGTCTAATACTTCAAATTGTGTTAGAAAGTTTGTTTTCTAGCCAATTTTGGTATCAGTAAAGTATGCAATACCCCTGACAGTAAACGTGATGAAGGTAATTATATTTATTCAGTCACTCTTTCAGACAGAGCACCATAAAAAAAACCAAACCAAACCCAATGCATGCCCGCCCCCCCCCCCCCCCCAACAAAA
>VZTE01002103.1:1295640-1353742 GCA_013397775.1 Eulacestoma nigropectus
AGCCCGCCCCGGTGCGCGCCCTCCGCGCTCGGCTGAGGCGGCTGCGGGAGCGGCCCGCACCTCCCTTCCCTCCGCCATGGGGCAGCCGCCTCATCCTTCTCCCGCGGCGGGGCGGGGGACGGCTCCACCCGGGCGGGGCGGGCGGGGCCGGGAGAGCGGGCCCGCGGGGCTCGGTGCCCCATGGCTGCTCGGGGCAGGCCCTCGTGGGGTGCGTGTGCTCGGGGGGACGCGGACCGCAGCCCCGCAACCGCAAACCCTCCCCTCGCTGTTCTCCCCGCCGCCGCACCGGCCCTGCCCGCGGACGGGAGGCGGCGCCGGGGCGGGACGGGGATGGGGACACCCCGGCACCGCGGGCCCGCGATCCCGCCTGTGCCCTCGGGGCTTCCTGCGTGCCGGCGGCAGGAACAGCATGCGGGTGCTGAAGCGAGCTGCAACTAAAAGAGACGAGTTACACGGGGCAGTAACCGGAAGGGAAAAAAAACTATAAAAAGCAAAGAGATTCTCCACAACCCCCGGTCAATAGAATCCCCAAATAAAATTACAGGATGGAAGTACAGGTTTTAACTACAATCAACCTGCTCCCTAAGTATCTCTTCAGTGCCTTTTGTTTCCCACCTATTGAACTGCATTTTCCTCGGCACATCCACTCAGCGCTACAGGAACTTCCTTTCACACATGCTAGAGGTGTATTTTCCAGTTGTGTTCTCTGTGTCCTCTGAAAAGGTCTCTTATCACTTCTCATCATTTCTACTTATCTGAGTGTTTCAGACTTGTTTTGGCATTTGCAAGGCGTTAGGCTGTTCGGGCAGACCCTGAAAGTGTCTCTTCTCCAGTGATAACTCTGTGTGTAACCGGTGCAATTTCTCAATTTCACTGTTATCACAGAGGACATTTCCCTTTTTTTGTGGGGTCCTGTGCTACGAGTGTATTACATTATTCCTAACGTTTTATTGCAACTTGTTTCTTGAATTCTAATGAAGTAACAGTTCTCTTTACAAAATCCAAATGCTCTGGAATAGGATACAATCTTCCCAATCTTCCATTGCCAGCTTTTTTTTTTTTTTCCCCATGCTAGAGTGAGATCTCTGGCTTTTAGAATGGAAGTTGATTTTGGTGTTGGAAAAATACATGATATGTGTGTTAAGGTAAATACATTTACAATCCTGATTCACTGCATAAAGGCCAAGACAGCTGCCACAAGTCCTTATATTCCACATTATGCATTGGTGTTAAACCTTTTATTGTTTCAGGTTTTTTTCAGCATGGCCAAAATCTTTGCACATAATTTTTATGTTTGTAGATCAAGTCTTCTAATGATAAGAAAATATATGACAATTGAATATAGCCTGTAGAATTTCTTGCAAGAGATGAGGAAGGAACTTGGCACATCCCACTCGTCAAGGGAGACAAGAGCCTCTTTGTGGCCACTGTAGGCCACTGCAATGATATACATGAAACAGGCCTGTTTAAACGTTTAGTCCTTAGCAAGATGTGTTCAAAATGTTTAACAGAAGCTCTCAACTGTTACGGTTCCTTTGGCTGTTAGGTTTTCGTCTGAACTGAGTTTTAAATAATGGTCCTTAAGACCCTCAGCAACACATACAGGCCATTAGAGAGGGACTGAAACCTCAGGCTGTCCCATATACCTTAAACTGGAGATAACCTTCACTCAGAAGAGATTCCATGGTGGCAGATTTAGGGATTCTGTTCAGGTCCCTGACTCAGGATCCAGGATTTTAAAATCCTGCCCTGAAATAGTGATGAATGAGTGTGTGCTCAGTTAGCACTATCCCACAGAGAAGGCATTGGTGTCAGAGAGTTTGTGTGGCCTCTCCCAATCAATGCTGTGGCTTTTGCACATCAGACACGCTGTCTACATAGACAGTAGGCCCTTCCTCCTCATCTGCAAAGTCAGTATTCTTTCTGCGCATGTTTACTAAGGAATCGATGCAAAGACTCCTACATAGGTAATGTCATAGCATGAACACTCCTTTTAGAATGAACCCCTTAAACAAGAGACCTCCCCAAACCTCTTAGTCAAGTTCAGCACAACAGCAAATGTGACAATTCATATCAGTTTGGCTTGCTCTGGCAGCTCATTGCTGGGGGAAAAGAGACAATTGACTTCCCTGTGTCTGACTAAAAGCTTGATCTGAGTCTGTGAAAAATCATAGAATCATAGAAAGTGCTGAGTTGGAAGAGACCCATCAGGATCATCAAGTCCAACTCCTGGCCCTGCACTGGACACCCCAAGAGTCACACTATGTACCTGAGAGCATTGTCCAAAAACTTCTTGAACTCGGATGAGCTTGGTGCTGTGACCATTTCCCTGGGCAACCCATTCCAGTGCCAGCCACCCTCTGGGTGAAGAATCTTTCCCTGATATCCAGCCTAAACCTACCCTGACTCATCTTCATATAATTTGCTTGAGTCTTGTCACTGATCTTGAGAGTGGAGAGATCAGTACTTGCCTCTCTGCTTCCCCTCTTGAGAATGTTGAAGACCACAATGAGGTCTCCGCTCAGTCTCCTCTTCTCCAGGCTGAACAAACCAAGTGACCTTGGCTGCATTTCATGAGGCTTCCCCTCCAGACCCCTCACCATCCTCATGACCCTCCTTTGGCTACTCTGTAACAGCATAATGGGTTTTTTTCTATTGTGGTGCCCAAAACTGCCCTCAGCACTTGAGGTGAGGCCACCCCAGTGCAGAGCAGAGCGGGACAACCCCCTCCCTTGCCTGGCTGGTGATGCTGTGCCTGATGTGCCAGCCAGGACATGGTTGGCCCTCCTGGCTGCCTGGGCACATAAAAATGAAAGCTGCCATCTCCTTCTTTACCTCAATTTGCAATGTAGTAACTTCTCAGAGTTTTTCCCAAGTTACTCAAATGGAAATGAGAGTTGATCCCTATGGCATGTGGTCCCCTACACTTGTCTCTGCATACAGGAAAGCTGGACACATAGCCCAGGTACGTGCCACAATGGTTTTACCACACTACTGGTATGAATTCCTAGAGAACAAAGAGTGCGCATGTGTCCATGTATGGAGCTGCAGGTGATTACATCCCACCTGTTTACAGCCTCCTAAGTGCATCTGTAGTCATTAATTCCGGAGAAACCTTTCAGTAGTTTCAAGTACTCAATCTTACATGCAGTGAATCTAGTAAATAACTGGGGGTTTTTCCCTTATGTTAAATTCTGAAAACAATTAATTTTGTTTAATAACACATCAGCAAAGTTGCTCGCGTGTGAGATTTCATACATAATTCTGGATTCTTTCAATTTATAAACCTGTTTCTTGTGAAACATGCTTTTAATCAAGGTAACCTATTTAGATAATCTTCTCTCAGAGAAGCATTACATCAGCTTTAGTAAGTATGTTGCTCAACTGCTTAGTGTTGATTCTGCTGTGCTGGACTGGTGCATTGCTCCCCATCACGCCTTTGTGCTTCACGCCAGTGTTGAAAAGAAGGGACAGGCTCTTTACCATCAGCATTTACAGCAGAAGCCAAGTGATGGAGTAGAAATCCTTGCAGCAGCTAAGGCAAGTTTTAAGTTTGGACCCTTAGAGCAGGCAGGTACTGTCAGTCACAAACATTCAAATGTCAAGAATTTGTTGCCTAGCTTTAGACTGTAATAATTTTCCTATTTTATTGTTATAAATCTGACTGATTTCTCACCATGACATCAGTTTGTCACCCTAACTGTGACCAGATAGCAACACTTTTATTACTTCCCTAACAGACGCCCCTGTTCTAGTTTCACTTTCATACTTTTTGTGTCACACCAGATTCTACAACTGGTACTGGGTATAACCACTCTCTCACAAACCTACCACTATATAAGTGGTTTCAGTTATCAGTCCTAACAGTGTCAGCTATAAAACAAATAGAAAAAAGCCCCTTTGTTAATTTTGGTCAAATTTTTGCTCTGTGCTTTGCAAAAAAATAATTCATTACAGGTGTTTGTATGGGCAGTAAGGAAAAAAAAAGCCAGTGAATCTGCAGTGGCCAGGTCTGGCATTTTCTGAGTCAAAAGGCACAAGCTGAGCAGGTATCTGGAACCCATTTTCTACACGTCACATTTTTATCACTTTCACACACTCAAACCAGCTCTCCTTTATGTCAGATGCACAGATAGAATGCCAGTGAAATCACTGTATAAATACCAGGCTGGATCATGTATCTTGCTAAGCTCTTACTACAAATCCTTCGGAAGGGCTCTGAAATAGCTGCATTAGTGCTGCTGAGGCCTTGGCTTATGGAGCTGGACACAGATCATGGGAGAGTGGCTCATGAAGTCCTCCTAAGCAGGTCTGTAACACACACATGCTTTCATGTCTTGTCTCTCATTTTACCTCCTTGCAAGGGATATAAGTGGATACAGATCTGTCCATCTGTCTGTCTATCCATCTGTCTATCTGTCCTCAGGGGTGGGAGGTCAGTTATGCCTCAACACAGAAAGACCTTATGTTCTAGATATTGAAAGAGTAAAAAGTAAAAAGCTTTGTCCCCTGGACATTGAGCCACTCACTCACAGATTTAACTAGTTAACTGTGTGACAAGAAGTGGTATGAAGCTGAAACTCACTTTCTTTTCACAACCCATCCCCTAGATTCAAGCAGCCAAGTCTCCTCCAAACACTTACCCAAGCTGCCCCCCAATTGCTGGCACTCTGCCTATGCACAGCAGTCTCCCACAGGAAGGGATGGCTCCCGGTTTTCTCTTTTGACCAATACCATCGACCTACTTAGTGCTTTACCTCTATACCATTTGGAGAATATAAAATAAATGTCAATTCCCTTTAAAACCATTTTCCCTCGTTGACATACAGTTCAAATCATAGCATACATCCAATGTCCAACACTGCCTTTTTTAAAGTGTGCCTGGATATGATCCAGCTCCCTCTCCATCCTCCATAAGGGAGGCCATTTGTCCTGTCCCATCAGCCTGAGCTCTGGGAAATTCACTCTTTGTTTCTCTGTGGCATCTTTTTGTTACATCAATTGATCTCAATACATGAACAGTTGGTGGCAGCCCTGTATAGATGGGTGTAAAACACCTAAGGGCTTTTTGTGAATCTGTGCCTTAATGCTTTATTCCTTCTTCAGGCAGTAGTTGAGGACCAGCTGAGGGCACAGCTCAGCAGGAATTCCTCCTACCAACACGGTCACAACAGCATGTGCCAGAGGAGAAGACAGCACACATGTACAGAAATGCATCTGGAGTACAAGGCTGGTTGTAACCTGATGAACACTTGACTTCTTCCTGGAGAGAGCAAAAAACCCAGTAGGGACACTAGCTGAAAGCTAAAGAAAAGAAGATGGAATAAAAAAATATCCAAGAAGGAAATCCTTTAAACAATCTCAAACACAACAAAATATACTGAAATCCAGAAAATAAAATAATTTGATGTATGTGGCAGGAATGTGTTGGCTTTGTTTGGGAAGAGGACAAAAGTCATCACATACTAAACTTGGTTAGCGCTTGTCAGTAGAAAGAACTACATTTCCATTTCACTTTCAGCTGAAGCTGTCACTTCTATAGTAATGGCATCTGTGGAATCCAAGGATATGTGGTGTGATAAGAACTTTTTGGAGGCAGTCAATGCCTTAATACTTTTGACAGCCTGAAGCACTGTTCTACTTTCAGCCACTAACTACCAAAGTAGAGAAAAACAGTAGAGACAGAACACTTGGTGCTTTCAAGATGTTTTTATATGTGGTTTCTTTTTCCTTGTTAATGCAGTTGTATGCAAGAAACAATTTGTCTCTGGGACTGTGCTAACTTAGGATAGAAAGGAAAGATGGTGCAAGGTGAAAGGGGAGATTGCATTGTATTTTGAAATCACAGCATTTGGAAGGATAGCATCCAGTCAGCAGTGGAGTTCATGGCTAAATGCTGAACATGTTTTGACTCATGAGGATTTGCTGGAACCTAAAGAGTTCAGAGAAGTAGCTCTGCAATTTACCTCAGTATTAAAAGACTTAGCAATTTTAGGAGTTTACCTCAAACTGGAGATTTCAACAGGAACATGGGAGTTTCTCTTTAGCTGAGGCCTACAGCGGGTCAAAAGATTGATTCTTAGGATTTAGGAAGATTTAGGGATCCACACCTGTCAGAAAATATTTTGTTATGCCTGGAAGAAAATATTTCACCTCTGAGTTTTCTTAGTCAAGCTACCTTTATGCTATTGATAATTGCCTGAGCAATTTTTGAAACTCACTTCAGTGCCTATTGGTGCCTATATATTTTGTAACTGTATCTTCAAAACATTTAAAGATTCCTAAATCTCTTTCTGCTGTCTTTTCCTTTTTGATATCTTAAATATGTATGATTCTATGATTCTCTCCTACTGGATTGCTTTGTGTCAACTGTATACAGCCTGTTTGGCTTGGAGGTGCTTTCAGAGAAAGGGTGAAAAAGGTAGAAAGTGTCATATTATCTATGTTACTACAACAGCTTCCACCTTTGTAGTGGCGGCATCTTTACCTTGATTAGACCAAATGCACGTTGAAGCTGGATGTGTCTCATAATGCCTTTTCTCTTGGAAGCTGATTGCAAACAGAGGCATTGCTAGCACTGTGTTTACCTGGGCACCATTTGAGTAATGTCTCTTTTTTCTGTTGTTTTTTTTTTCCCCCTCCCACCCTGTTTTTTTTGTGGGGTTTTTGTTTTGTTTTGTTTTGTTTTTTTTAAAAATTACATTTTCAGCATTACTATAGGTCTCTTTCAGGCACCTGCTTGTGTTCTCCCATGGCATCCTTTACAGTCGGGATGACTTACACAAAACAATTCATTATTGCCAGATTGAAAATCTTTTGCAAAACATCTGCATCAATTCTCTGAGTGAGGAGCACGTTGGAAGGCACCAGCTATACACGCCTAGATAAAAAGCTGAAATCCTTTTTATCTGCTGGAGTCCTACATCTTGTATTTATTTAAAGTCCCTTAATATGGTTGCTGTTGCTAAAATGCCAACAGGGATGATAAAAGTAGCAATAACAATAATATTTGAAGAACCAGAAAAGAATACAAGTTCTGCTAGTGACGAGTTCTGCTAGTGTGGAGACTGCTACCTGCATTTATGTGCAAATTCCATGTTGGCTGAACCATTCTCTTCTGTCTTGGTGTGTATTGAACACACAGAATTAATAGACTAGAATAAATGGAATTAATAGAATAAACAGAATTAATACTTACCCTAAGTATAAAATCGACTTTAAATCCCATAATAATAAAATTAGAACCACCACTTTCTCAAGCACTCTAAAAATCCTTTGCCTTCTTTAAATACTTTAAAGAAAGGAAACGTTAGTGAAAACTTGACATCGTTTCGAATACAGAGCTTTTATTTGGTGACCTGGTAGTCACTGATGGCACAGCTCTTCACAGAAGGCAATGAAAAAAGAAACTGTCCCTTGTGGGTCTGTGAGCTGGTGCAGGGAGTACAGCCACCTGCTGGGTAACCCACCGAGGTGCTGCTGGCTGCACAGCCCACAAAGCAGCATCACCAAAGTTAGTGGCCAAAAGGAGCTGGCAAAGGAGGAGATGGGAATTGCTGCCAACTCATATCCTTCCCTTCTCTTTGTTCAGGACCAAATGGGATCCGTCAGTCTTTTTCTGGAGTAGGGTCTTACAAGGACCTTGCTCCTGACCTTGCTTTCCTCCCCCCCGGTGTCAGATATGGACCTGCCTGATGAATGAGTTCATTTAATAACGATTCTTTCTTCTGTGCCATACCTGCTCCTTGAGTCGCTCAGATGATACCCGTATGTACATTTTAAATTAAACATTTTTATGTATTATTTAAAATAATAATAAGGAATGAGATACTGTCTCCTTAAATCACAGTCTTGGGTAATTACAGCTAGGTTAAGCACTGGAGACCAGAAATCAAACCCAAACTATTCAATTGCTATAGCAGAAAATAATATTCCCTAAGATTCTGTAGCAAGGTGGTCTGCCTAAGTGGGGATACAGCAGCTTGAACTTTGTCACATTTACAGCTTATCAGTGATGGATTGAGCAAGGAGGGTCTGCTGATCACTGATAAGGTTGAGCAAAGAGGGTCTGCGGTTTTTAGAGGATGTGAAAGCCAGGTGCTTCCTGACTGAGGCTGGGATCAGCAAGGCTGTGCAGGCCCTGATACGGAAGTGAGAGTCAGAAGTGTCAAGCCAAAGAAACCAAAGAGCTCGTAACACCTTTCCAGCAACAAAGCATATTTTGCTGAGTAAACCTGACAACACACGATCTAATAATGCATATGACTGACAGTCAAACACTTTATTCTGTAAGAGGCCAGTCCCACTTTTTCATGGAGAGGACATCTAGCATACCTACCTAAGGTGTGTGAAGATCCTTCCCTTGAGTGCTGCCCTGAAGGTTGCTCCTCACCACTGCGCTTGGCACTGACATAGCTGTTATTTTTCTTTTATGTTCATAATGAAATATCTTTCATGACATCATTCACTAGGGTGATACAGAGCTGTTGGCTAAAGTATGCATTCACAGTCAGGCTTAACAAAAAAAACCCCTGAGATTAGACATGTAGCCAAGTGTTTCAGGAACAGTCTTAGTAGCTCTTCAATGCTCCAACAAGTTATTTTCTTTCCAAAAAATATTCGTCTTTCACATATCAGCTCTGTTTGCCATCTCACATTATTTATTGATTTTTGCAAACTTCTCCAAACATTTTAAGACTAGAGTTCAAGCAGTGACACGAACCAAAATTTGGACTTCTTATGCCAAAAGTGAAAAGCAAAATCTTAATTTAGTTATAATGGGACATAATACCAACCCCCAGATTTGTGGTTCTCTGCAATGAGCACCTCAGGACTTAGTTTTACTGATGGTAGGCAAGTCTGCCTTCTCTTACTCATGGTGGGTGTCTAGTTTCTAAAAAACCCCTTCGTTCTAGAAGAATATTCTAGGAGACCAAACATGCTACAGACTGTGGTATATATTTTCTGAACCCCTAATTGGAGGGGAGTCTCTGTACCAAGTCTTATGACCAAATAGGCACCAAAGCACTCCAGAGCGTGTCTGGTTCATTACTTGCATTTACTTTTGTCTTTAGACTTTTAAATATGCTCCACAGCAACCTCCCTTGATTATCAACTACAGATTCTGGTTTTGCCTTGACTACAAAGATCTGTAACTTCTTGACTCTTTTTCTAGTAGTATTCTCATTTGTCAAACTTGTAGAAGAAAACTAGGAAAAGGTCACAGAGAAATTGCACTGTGACTCACTCAATGGAAGCAAGATGTCTGATTCTAGTAGTCTGTTCTGACAAAGTAAAATTTATTTTAATAACATTAATTTATTTTATTTAATAAAATTTTTCAGGACGGATAGGAACAAAGATTTGCCCCTTGTCTAGAGTTCAGGCAATAGAGAAAATGCAACATACTGGAAAGCATGAGTTGTCAAGTTCAAAATCAAGCTTTAATTTTATGCCTCAGTTTACGTATTTGAAATTTACTTGATATGCATTTTTGCAAGAATTATTACATTTAGATAATAGGTATTAGCATGGAGATCTCTAACTGAGGTGCAACTCAGAGGTCAGAAATCAAATGTGCGGTTTCCATGTAGGATGGCTAAGCATCTAAATGGATTGCATCTGCCATTACCTGTAATTCTGTGTCTGCAATTCAAAACAAGGAGCTTTCCATCCTCATTTCAGTATTTGGTTCACAACTGTCATTTAAGAGAACCTTCTCTTTTGAGTATTCAGCTGCACATAATGACACCAAAACACTAAGGCTAGACGTTCATGACCAGTTGATGACACCAGAATAGTACATCAAAGAAAGTGTCTTGTAGATGACTGGTCAATAAATCTGCTTGACAATTTAATTGGTATAATTGATAAAATCCATATAACTACGAGGGAGGAAATTAAATTACTTTCTACAAATCAGATTGGGATTTAGATTAAAATTTTCTGGGTCAATTCGCTCTCTGCAAATTATGTTATAGAAGACCCCCTGGTTTGAAACACACTTATTAAGCTTTCTCCTACAAAGTGTCTTAATTCATATAGAATGGCATAGCTTAATATCTCTGTACACAATGTATCCATTTTCCCCATGAAGTCTTCAATTCTCCACATGGAGAAAATACTCGTACGCACAAAAATGCCACAATAACCACAGGTAGTATTGCTCTTTTATTCTTACATGCAAAGGTAGTGCCTTAGGAGGCACAACAGGTTGTAGCAATGCTCAGAGCTCACTGGTGTAATTCATGAAGGCCTTTTTCTGCAGCAGTGGTGAGACTGAGGGCTTCACCAAGTTCTCAGCTAAAGGGGAAGACAGCTGAACTGCTGAATGGAGGTCCACAGCTTGAGTTATATTGTGGTAGAAAGGCTAAATAATTACAACAGCCTCTTTCAGCCTTAAAATCCATGAAAGGAAATACATTTAGTTTTTTGCTTTTCAACCCTGATGGAGAGCAAAGGAAGGGCTTTTTCTTTCTGTTTTGTAGTAGAAAAATGAGAGGATTTTTGCTGATCCTGTTGTTTCTGTGATGATGCATCTGGACCTTCTCAGTTTCTGAGGGAGAGGCACGATTGCTTCTGCCAAGCCTCAGAAATCTCTACCTATTTCTGATATGAAAAAGTTTAATGTAAGATCAGTAATCCTGGCGTGCAGCCTTGGGAGTGCTTGAACACACATTTGTAGGAAAGCAGGAAAATGGTGCTCTTAAATGGGAGGGATAGACAAAGCCTGGAGGCAACTCCAGTCCCCCAGCCTGCTTCCAGGAGATGGTACTGCAGTCCCTGAGGGGAAGATGCTTTTCATGGGAACATAACAACATCTACCAGTTGTCAAGGAAAAGAAATGGTCATAAGCCTGCTGCTTGTGTTTACATGACTGCATACCAGCTGTACAGTAATATTGTAATAAAAGCTGTTGGGGCAATCATTGTTATGCTACTGCTGTTTAGCAGCTTGCTTCCAATATTGCATTACAAAAATTACATATTTCATGTAATCAGGTCTGTCTCTTACTTAATCATCCCACTCTGTATATAAATCTTTAAAGTGGACAGGTCTATAAATCACATGCATTTTTCATTTACCGTTTATTCTAAGCCAGGCAGTTTCTTATTTAAATTGCCATATGAATAAATCTAATAATCCTTATTCACTTACATCATCTCAAACTTTAAATCTAGTTCTGACTGAGGTCATAAGTGAAATCAGTATTAAGGGCAAAACTAGCAGCTGTAACAACTATAATAGCTCACCAAATTATGTTAACGGGATGAAATAACGTTAAAAATGAGGAAAAATTGAATTACATTATTAAAGCATGCTATGCTGAATCAGGCAAACATTTAGTCTAACCAGAGATCCTGAATGTGCATGTACTGCGTTTATCATCACACTAGTCCATATGCCCTGGACAAATGAGGAGTAAAGACACTCACCCAAACATATCTATTTATAAACTGCATTTGTATATGGTATTATGCAGATTTCTGTAATGCAATAAAAAAATTCTAAACAACTGTCCTCACAATTAGAGCCAGAAATGCACTTCTTGGCTTAGAATGGGTAGTTTTGCTGGTCTTTTGTTGTGTGATTCTGAACCTTTTAATCAGCAATACAGAAGATCTAATGGAGGAGCTATCAAAATTATTTCATCCCCTTCCTGAAAAACCCAACAAATCCCATTTTGCTGTTAAAGAGAATGAAAAGACTGACTCAAACATTCCATCTGTCTAAGAAACAACTTACAATTCCTATGAAAATTCACACACAAAAGGAAAAGAAAGAGTTCTTTGGTGGTAAAGGAAGCATGTGTCACAGAGGAGGGTCTGAAAATCTTCAGCATTACTCCCAAGGTCAATGGATTTCAGAGGCTTTGCTTATAGCTGTCACCTGGGTGTCACAGTGCTTGCCTTTACATGAAGTTGCCTGCAGCAACTTCTGCAAGGAAGTTTCCCTCCAGAGCCTGGAGAGAAGAAAGACATTGTTCACATTCTCACCGCTACTTTTAATAGTAAGTCGACTTGTTATTTGTGTGGAATTGTTATTTAGTGTTTGGATTGCTGCAACCTATAAAGATCACTCATTACATCTACTTGTTCCCAGCACTGATGGAAAGAGTGTGAGGATCAGGGTAGGATCCTTCCTATTCTGAGCTCTTCCAGCTTCTAGCAATGCACAGCTCAGGGTCTCCTTTTGCCAGAGGTTGCCTTTGGAACATTATCTTTCTCAGCTGTCCCTGGCCCTATTTCAATTCATCCAATTCCCTTTTGAAATCATTTGCACTTTAGGTTTCCACAATATCCTCACATGGAGGTTTCCACAATATCCTCATATGCTGCTTGGGGTAACCTCTTATCTGGTCATTTTATTAATTGCCCCTTATATCATATGATCCATGTTATGAGAAACAGTAACAAAACAAAACAAACATTCTTTGTTGTAGGAAAGTTACAGACCTTTCTCTGTCAAAACCTTCAGGTGAACTAGTCCATACTTCTGATCCACTTTCTTGCCTCTTTCCGCACCTTTATTGGTGCTTTATGCAGTGGCATAAAGATGCTCTGTTTCCCATTTGATTTCCAAGACAGCAGAACATTTCATTTACTAGTGGGGTGGTTAGGAGATCCCTGGGCTTAGCAGGTTCTGAGACAAGGAGAGAAGAAGCAAATCCCCAGCTCCCCAGCCTCTCTTGGCACCAGCCACATCAGCACTGCTGAGCCTGAGCATCCTGAGGCAACCATTGCTTCAATTCCTTCAATTCTGTGCACTTTGTTAGGATAAAGCCAGATTGCCTTTACGCATACTTTTGTTATTAAAATGGATTTTCTAGAAACAGACTAATTGGCACAAGTAGCCAAAAACTACTGCTAATTTTTTTAAATTGCTGTAATTCAGAAAATTCAGCAAGCAAACACAGACACACAGACACACAGACACACAGACACACAGACACACAGATACACAGATACACACACACACATATAAGGTCAGGATAGTGCGTTGGAAAACACTCCAAACTTATTTATTTTGCCAGCTGTAATTATTTTTTGTTGTTTATAAAACCAGATAGAACAATAAAATTTCATAGTTGATATGCAGCAATTGCCAGGGCACTATGGGGGCTGGGTGCTCCCTGGGGTCCAGCACCGTGGGAGTTTCCCACGGGCAGCAGGCCAGGACCTCTCAGGCAGGACCTGTCTCACCACCCTGGCTTGGGAGCAGGAAAACCCTGGGCAGCCCCAGCTCTTGGCATAGGCACCCCCCTGAGGACAGCTGGGGACCCCCAGGGCCATGGCAGAGTTCATCAGTGCCACGGCAATGTGGGGAATCCTGAAATGTGGCAGAACTCAAACCAAGTTCAAACCAAGAGGACAATTCTGTGCTGACCACTTCAGATTGTGATACCTCATAATATATTTTGTAAAATAATTAATTTTTAGTAATATGGGCTCTTATGCTGTTAACCAGCATCATATTTTTACTGGGAGACAAGTCATCTCTCATCTTTTAGTGACAGTGATTGAAGTTATGGTTATTGGAGACAGATTGGTGAGATCTGGTATCTAGCAAAGATATGACACCTTCCAGTAGGTAGAAAAGAACAACTTTTCTGTTAGGCAAATAAAGATATTTGATAAGCCTATACTTTCATTCAGCATTAAATAGTTGCCATTATTTTGGTTTTTTTAGCCATATCATTATAACTCTATTTGCATACATTTTGAATACATGTCTACAAATTAGCAATGAAGGACTTGCAAATATTTCATACTAAGTCCCTGTGGAGAGCACCAGGTCCTTCTAGATTTTAAATGTACCTGATAAGCAGAACCACATCTGTGTGTACCAACAAGATACAGTAAACATCTGCTGCTCTCTATCAAATGGGACAGTGCTGGCTTCATAAGCAGCCTCGAAGGAAATCGTGTTAGGTCTTTGTGACTTCATTACCTCTTCTATGACTTTAACATTTTCTGTGACTTTGCAACTGCTAACAGCTGTCAAGAATAAATAGGGCATGTTTGAGTTGCTGCTTTTCACTGCCAGAGATCGCCAAGTGATTAACTAACAAAAGTCTTCATGATTTCCCCACATCACCTGCATATTGTTTCAGTACATTCAATACTTAGACATCGAAAGATGCTACTCTGGGGATGTCAGATTTCGTTTCTCTCTGCAGACAAGATTTTAAAAAAATCCATCACATTGCCCCTGTGTTCTGAGCTGGTCCTGCCCTTTAAGGAAATGTACTGAGTTTGGCTGGGATGGAGTTAATTTCCTCCATAGCAGCTAGTATGAGGCTGGGGTTAAACCATGACAGAATGGAGGGAACTTCTGTGGACAAATATCCTTAATTTCAGTAATAACTTATTTTAATGACTGAGTCAGAGAAAAAATGGTGGTTTGGGGGGCAGGCATGGGGGAAGTCACAGCCAGGGGGGGAAGTCCCTTTTTGCATCTAGATATGCTGGTAAGGATCGGTAGTGGCAGCTCCTCGAGCAGAGTGCTTTAACTTTGCCTTTTCCTCCAGCTCCCAGAGGGGAAAAAGTAACTCGGAGACTGCTGGGAGTTGCAGTCCTAGATTATGCCAGCCTTTAGCAGAGGAATCTGGCAAAAGTCCCTGTTGGAAAGAGCACAGTGTTTATACAGAACCTTCTCTGCACACGGGAGGAAGTCCAAAATGCAAACCCCAGTCCCAAAATGCTGAGGAGCCTCCTCTCTTCTTCTCATGCAGGCTCTAAATCCCAGAGCTGCTCTTGGCCCCATGCCCCAGGGATGAAACCCTCTCTCGTTCTTCCCTTTCTTGCTCACTTAAACCATAATCTTAGGAGCAGGGTCCACTCTAGGTTAGAGGTGTTGCCTATTCTCCCCTCCTCCAAGCAGTCCTGCTGAATACAGGGATGTCACTCCTGAAGTGCTATCTCAGAGCTATGTCATGCACTGCCACCCACTCGGCACTCTGAGCCTGCTATCTTCTCCATAGAGTATATCCTTATATTAATGCTTTTTAGGGAAACCATAAAGATTGCCTTTTTCTTTCTCTTTTGGTGGTTTTTTTTTCCCTTTTCTTTTAATAAAAGCACAGGGAAGGTGTTTGTATTTTGTTTAATGGTCTGCTTGGTTAAAACATTCCCTCTGAACAGCCATGAATTTTCGGCCTTTTTCAACATAAGAAAGAGGTTTCATCTCCTTTCTCTTGGAGAGCAACTTCATGACCACCACAAGAGCAGATAGAAACTCCAAGTTTATGGGGAAACCAGGTGCTGTCACCTGGTGGGAGGGTGCTCAACAGGAAGGGAGGATTTTTGTGTTTGGGCTGTAGGTACTGGTCATACTCATACTTGAATTCAATGGAAAACCCATGACCACCGTGGGAGCTGTCTCTGTTGTGCTGCCTGGTGGCGCAGAGAAAGGCTGAACAACCCACTCAGCTCAGCCAGAAGCCTGATACCATAAAAGATGGGAATTTGTACCCCTACAGGCCAAGAAGTGGAATCTTCGGGTTATTGAGGCTGCGTGCAAAAGAGGGACGAGAGCTACAGCTCTAGCTGAGCCTTGTTGTTATGTGTCTGTGTACATGGACAAGGTAGGTCAGGCTTGGGAGATTTTGGCTGCCTGTGAGCCTGCAAGCTGATGCAGAGCCAGAGCTCCAGCTGTCACTGCACCTCTGGAAGCAGGACCACAGGCACTGCCAGGGGCAGATGTAGGCGAGTCAGGTATCCCTACAGTTCAGCAGCAGCTGCATGGCTTTTTGGAACAGAGTTTTAGCCTCTGCTGTCCACAGTTTTCCTAAGCCATCTCTAGAATCTGGACGTTGAGGTTTAAATAAAGACACCAAGGTGAAGACACGTGATGTCAGAAGGGAGTTGGAAAATCTCATCCCTGTTAAGACTGTGCCATGAGTACAGGCACTTCTACAAGGACTTGCCAGGAGTGGGCTCAGGGTCTTGAGGAAAAATCCACACGTGCCTCCACACTCTGGCAAGTCCCATCCAGCATCCCTGCCCATCTGGCTTTTCTGTCTTTGGAGCTTGTAAAGGGTCAATGGGTCAAATTCATAAAAATAATAACACATACAAAATATTTCACGCATTATAGTTCAACTCAAACTGATGTACACCTGTGCGTGAAGGTATGAGGGATCTGGAGCATTATTCAAATTTCTCCTTGCACAGTAATTCACATTCAATACAAATAGGGAAATAATGCACTGCACTGTGTAACATCTATGTCTTAGTGTCAGTGATTAACTTTCTGTAAGCTCTGGCATGCTTCTACATTAATAAGAACAAATGGAATCATAGAGCAGTTGAGCCAAATTAATTACAGAATCATGTGATAAAATTTCAAAATGAAATATATCTGTTGCTCCCTTTTTATTTACAAATGGGTAAATAAATTCATGTCAAGGTAATGCCTTAATGGTCTGACAGTAAAAAAAAGCTTTGGTAGACAGGTTTACAGGACAAGATCTATGAACGTAATTTCTTAGCTTTTTTCTTGCATTAAAGAGAATACTGTGGAGTTGAATGTCACTCAAATAAAACACTCTGGAAGAAGTTGTTAATATGTTTGAATTGACATGATGCATCATGCTCTGTGCCTTTAAAACAGTATCAGGCTGTACCTGCCAATCTTCATTGCAGAGGTAAGACACAGTGTTCTGTTCTATAAGAAATGCACAAAAAAACCCCATAGGAAACACACACACAAAAAGGAAAATTAGCAGTTCATGTTCAAACTCTTGATTCTGTCAGACTAAAAACATGCCTCTTTTCTGCATCCTGCCTCTTTCTGCCCTCAAATGTTTAACATACTTTTGGGAGCTGTATAAATAAATAATGCTCTTATTTGATGACAGTGTTCCAAAAAGAGTAATTTGTGAAGAGAAGTGGCTTCACGAAGGTGAGTCATAATCTCCCATTTCACAATCTCTGTCATGGTATAATCTATAGTACAAGCAACTTGAGACAGGGATTAGCTCTTGAATTTAGGTCACTACAGTGTCTAGTCCAAAACATTAGGTCTGATTTCTAATTCTACAATACTCTTAATTCCTGAGCTGTTCTGACTGCTGCAGTTCTTGATCAGTAATGGTAGATAAAAGTGCAATACAAATCTATGCTATCTGTTATCCAAACAAATAGTTGGCTGCAATATTAGCCAGTATTGTTAGTTACTAAGTGGTGAGGTTTTGTTGTTCAAATAACTAGCACTATTCTAATTATCAGTAGAAGCTAAGTGAAGTAATTTACATTATTTTTACTGAAAAGAAGGTGATGGAAGAGGAGACCTGAAAAACATGAATTTTTTAAGGACAGGGATAATTATGAGTAATTAGAGCATACCAAAAAATTAAGCAAAGCACCAGACTCAGTATGAAAGTTAGCACACTTGTCTTGTAAACACCAGTGGGCTGAAGCCATCATACGTTCTTCAAATGGAAGAGCTAATGGCCTTCTTTCAAGGTATACATCTCTTTTTTTTTTTTTTTTACCTGAAACTGTTCACTGTTCAGAATCAGAATATTTTTTCAGCATAAATTAAATCATCAGAGCCCATATTCATCTCATGACTGTTTGAACTTGATATGTATGAGGGTTTGGATCACAGGCTTCATACCTTACTTCCTTTTCTCTCTTGCCCCTCTGAGGACCATGTACTTCATCCCATCCGTGATTCTCTTTTTTTAATATGTTGGATTCAAATAAATTTTCTGTCTTTTCAAGGCAGCCATATTATTTGCCTACATTTCTGCATGGAAGGAAAGGTCTTTAAGGTAGTGCGAGGTCTAACTGTCTCCTAACTGTCTCTGCTCCTCTCTACTGCCCTCTGGCATAATTTTGGCCAGGTCTGTGCAGGGAATATCTTTAACTCTCTAGTAGGTTTGCATATTGTCTGTGTCATCTTCTTTCTTTGACAGAAAGGTTCTGTAGATATGAGTGTGTGTATATGTACATATGTATAAAACTGCTTGTTCATCATTTGCTGAACAGATGTCTTCATGAAGAAAAAATTATTTCTTCCATCCCATGCTTTTTATTGATGTAAATTCCACAAGCAAACCCCTGTTTATAGGCATGAGGCATAGCCCTCAGCTAATGCTTGCCTACTGCTCTCTTGGTCTTTCCTCCTCTCCTTGAGTCCTAAGTACTCTCAAGCAACACTTTCCACTTGGATCAGCCACTCCTTCACTAAGATAATTCCTTCTTTGCTTTCAAAACTCTCTTCAGATGTCTTCCTTCCACTTAGACTTCACTCAGTGTGCCCCCCAGCACTATCTGCCACCATCTCTTCACTTGATCTTTTTGTTCTTATTCTCTATATTTGGATTAAATTATCTTTTTCTTGGGGCAGAGATCTTGGTTTCCATGCTCTTATGAAGGGATATTTTCATGTCCAGGAATGAAGAACTAGGACAATACAAGCCAAGAAGAAAATATTTTCAAATTCTATTCTGAAATTTCAGCTGTAATTTTGCTGTTGGAGAGGCAGACTGAAACCACCATTTAAAATCTGCCAGTGTAATATCCAGAAGCAAAAAAACCCCCTAGCCCCTGGAGCTCAGCAATTAGAAAATGAAAGAAGATTGCTTTCCATAGATGTGTTATGATTTGCAAAGATCTAGATACTGGAATGAATAGCTAATTCACACGTATTATCATTTAAGAGCCAAATCCACTAAACACACCCCTGACTTGAAAGAAATCTAAGAATAGAAGGCATGTCAATTACTGTAATCCTTAAATTATGCATATCTTTCAAAATCTTCTATCAATGTCTTCGGTTTTTCTTCTTAGGTGGTTTGTGCACTTCCTCCACAAGGCAAAATAAAACATTGGTTTATTGCAATACATAAACGTTGTGCCTGAGGGGCTGTTATTTGTTACTATGGATTAAATAATAGAAGGGATCATGCCTTGTCATACAGACTTAAAAGGAGTTTTGGTCCATCAGATCTTGCTTCAGAAGTGATCAGCAGGTAGAGGAAAATGCTCTGCTTCTGTTACCCAGAAGGGAATCAATTATTCAAAAAATGTTAATGTAGAAGGCAAGCAGATAACTTTCTCCATCAGTAACTTAAAAAAAAACCCTTTCACATCTGTCTGTATCAGAAAAATGCAGATACAAGATGATTTTGGGTTTCTGTTTAAGGATCCTAAAATAAGAGCATCTGTTAGCTGCAAAGGTAATCACTGTACAAACATATGGGTATGCAATGGAAGAAAAAAAGTATATATCTTCATCTTTTTGTGGCTTATACAGTAAAAGGCGGGGGTAGCTCACTTGCATAACAAAGGAGGCAGAGCCTTAGGCTACAGCTTTTGAGGATCATTCTCATTCTTGAGCAAAAGCAAGTATATAGATTATTCTTAATGCAAGGTCTAAATGCACACAATTGGATCTGAGGGAAAAAGGAACTGTGGAGCTGCTCTCCCCTGCTTACATGGAGAATTTCTATTTCTCTAAGTCTCCTGGTACCATGGCACAGCCTCCCCTCACTAGATTCAGCTCTATAGGTGCAGAGATTCTCATCCCTGAAATCTTTGTCCTTCGTAATCTTTGGTAAAACAATATTTTAATTTTATTGTAAATTTATTTAAATCCTGAAAACACAAGTCACAGGCTGGAAGTCCCTTTCCAAAGCTTCTCAAAGTGTCATGTCACTCCTGCAGTAACCTTGTCGTTGATATTTCCTTTACTAATGCCATAAATCCTTTCTTTTCACCTGCAGCCTTATGACTTGAACTGAGTATGAAACTGGTCAAGCTCAAGTGGACTTTTGAGCTTACTAACTAAGACAGTTAAAGCACAAGAATAACATTGCCACAATCAGGCCCAGCCACCTTTGGATCTATAGCTCCCCCACCAAATACCTCCGTATGAACTGGTGAGGTTCAAGCCTGGCTCTCGAGCAAGCACTTCTCTGTCCTGCTCCACCCTGGGTCAGAGCCACTGCACCTCCCACCCTGACAGAAATTGGGCTGTGACACACACTGTGTTTTGGTTAAGCCATGATTTTTCATGAGTATCCAGCATATCCATACTCCTGCTCGTGACAGGAGCATGACAGATGTTTAGGTCCCCTAATCCATTTTTCATCTAGAATAAATTTTTTGTTGTTGGTTTTTTCTACAAGAATTTAGGCCATGTTTTTGAGAGCAAATAAGAGTCTGATTGCAACTACTCTGCTTGCCTATACTAATCAAGTAAATACAACTGCTTAACATCTTTTTTTGGAATATTTGTGCATGTGGTTGTCCATATGCAGGTATCATAGTGAGAAATATCGGATCCATGGTCTCAAAGACATCCTTACTCTGCAAAAAAAAAGAAAGACCAGGCATCAACAGAGTAGAGGACCAAATCTCATGGTAATTGTTTGACTCAGTGTCTGTTTTAACTCTGTTGTAGCTCTGCTGCCAGATAGGACTATCAATTAGTCTAGCAGTGGTTTTTTGAATATGATCTTCAAAATGCTGGACTTGAACAATAAATTTGTCTTACAGAGTCTATGGACAGACGGATTTTATGCGCTGATACTGAATCAGTGCTGAATGCAGTCTGAATTCAGTCTGAATGCATCCCAAGGCATCCAATTCTTCTGGCAGGCTCTGAAGAACTGCAGTCTTTTAAGTGTGATTTTAAGTTATTTTTTTAAGATGTAGATCGAAAAAATTATTTTAATGTCCTAATCAGTTGTCAAGAAATACATAGCTGCAATTAGCAATACAATCTATGGGATGTCATATTCCTTTGTTAGGGAAACACGTCTCATCTGCACATTTTTGACACATGAGGATACCCTCAAACTGTTTGCTGAGATAAAATTCCTAAGAAAGCTCCAGTTCGAGATGAGTCTTGAGGCAATCCACTACAGCATTTTAGGATGCAGATCAAAACTGCCTATATTAGCTAAAAAAGCTTCTCTCCACCCTTGCACACATATGTGGGTGTGTTCTAATTAAAGCTTGGTTGATAATGAACAATTTATCCAAGGTCTTTCACCTTCTTTGTTTGTAAATTGTTGACAACAAGATTGCAGTTTTCTTTAATTTTTTACTGGAAATTACTCCTTGGGCCTCATTTATTTCCACTTTTTATCAGTTTCTACCTGTTCTGGTATCCTATTTTTCTTTTGTCTTTTTCTCTCTGGGCTCTTACCACACATGATCTATATGTGTCACTAACTACCTTTATACATTCTGTCTATCACTGTATTGCATTCAGTCTCTGCTCTAGCTGTTTTTTGCTCCTAAAATTGTGGAGTCATCCAGACCCTGGCAAAATGGATAAAAAATGGTGTCAGCTCAGGAGGGGAATTTTTTCTGCTTCTTTTGTACGCAGATTATACATTCATAAATACATATGTAGGTGTGAGGAAATAATAAAAAAAACCCCTCAATCCATTGTGGTTCATCTTACTCTTTCACGCTTAGCTACTAAGGTACTGTAATGATTTTGCTGAAGTTGCTACATTTTGCTTAATATTTTTCTTCTCTTGTCCTACCACTCTTTTTTCCCAGTTCCCTAATTTTTCCTTCGTTTTTAGTAAAACTACCATTTCTGTAAAGTCAGATATTTACCTGAGAAGGAAGAGCAGTGACAGCTCAGCAATAGTAGTAACTTGTTTGTATTTCTTTCAGATGCAGAAATGGTAGTCTGTATATTACTAAGCTCTGACATTCTGATAGTCAAACAATTTATAGTTTCCCACCCTATTCCACCCTTCTGAGACACATTCAGATGGTGTTACTCCCATGTATGGGGGATCTTTCACCTGTTCACAGAAATTCTGAGTCCAGTGGCAATGCTGGCTATTGAATTTGGGTATAATGATTCTCATCCCTTAGTACCAACAGACTCAGAAGATCCTCAGGTATGCTGTATCCTTGGAAGCTTTGTTATTCTCTTCCAGCCTGGAATAAATCCTTTAACTGCATGTTCAGTCTCTGCAGAATGCTGGATATGCCAGCACAGTCGTGTGTACATGGAGGGGAAACAGGCATGCTGCTATCCCTAGCAGGAATCACTGTGTCCAAAAAATACTTTTTAGACTTTGGACACATCACATCTTAGTCTATCAAAGAGATCATATTGGAAATCTCTCGTGTCCTTACATTTCCTTAGCATCAGTGTGACTTTGTGGAAAAAATTACCCCTTAGGTTTTATGGCTGCTATGGATCCTACTAGGATCCTACAATCTTTTACTTTTGCAAAAAATACATGGAAAACAGTACTGAACATGAGAGACTGGATAGTAAAACATGATTACATTTAGAAGTTGTTTCTTCAAATAACAGATGACTAAAATAAAGAAACAAAGCTGGGAGGAAACAGCATGGCTAAAGCAGTCTATAAACAGAGGGAAGAGGCAGATTTTAGGTTAATTTCGAAGTGTTGTTTATGGTTCAGAGCAGAACAGAGTAATGTTCGAACCAATGTCATTCCAGGGAGGCTTAGAGAGCCCGCAAGCGGTGTGCACAAAACAAGGGAAGCAGTCCAGTGCTGCTGCAGGCTCCTCACTGGACCCACCACTCATGTTTCTAATGCACTAGAAAACAACAAATAAACTTCAGGCAGAATCTAAAGTATTGTTAAACTCTAAAAGGGCAAGAGCAAAACAGAAGTGGCAAACCTCTGACTCTCTAAACTATAGCAATGACATTAATGCAACACTGAAGCCTCCAGCATCCAGTACTGAAAGGTTTTGGTTTTCCAGCTGGTGAATTTCTTTAGATTGTTTTGTAAGCAAAACTAAAACATATAAAGCAAACCCTTGAAAAGCCTGTCTGCTCCAAAATGAAGTATGTTAAATTCTGACAGCTTTATTGCTGTACACCAGGTGGGGAAACCCCAGGACAGATGACTTGCAAAAAACATGTATTTGTTCCATTTTCTGTTCCTTTATTACCATCCTCCTTGAAAAATTAAACAATTCTTAAAAATATGCTTCTATGCTTTCTGTATTACCAACCACCTAACTTATGACTTCTGCTACCTCACTTCCAGGTATCTGCCTTGAATACTTTAAAAACTATCAGTGTACTCTTCCCCCACTCCCCGCCCCCATCCTGACAATCAGGTCCACTTTAATGTTCTGTGAATTGTTGCATTATTTAGTTGCTGGTGTCACTAGAGTGCTGGTAGGTTTTAATCAACCATTAAAATACACTTACATGCTTCAGAGCACGTCGGCTTCTTATCTCAAGGACTGACTCTGGAAACAAAAATAACCCTGAAACACTTGGGTTAAGTATAGTTATGCAAAGTTTTCTTCCTGTATGGCAGAGGCACCAAAAACACTGAAACCTCTTACTTCTAGCTTCAGTGGCTGTGGGCTATGTTGCATACCCAGCTTAACTCAAAGCTGGTTTGTCTACTTTTCTGAGGGAGGTTAGAACTGCCTAAAGTTTCTTGGTTTCTTGGCAGAGCCAGAAGCTATTTTTTCCTGATAATAAATGAGAGGTGCAAGTTAATACCCAGTACCCAGGTGCATCTATTTTTGTGGTTCTGACTTAACGTACCTTACAGTGACCAAAATTCTACCAGGTAAAATAGCCAAACGCTGGTTGTGTTGTTTTACCCTCTTGTATCATGAGGTAATTCTCCTGACTTTCCTGGAGTTTGCCCTCACAAAACCAGGTGTTTACCTGGCAGCAGAAGAGTAGGTAAGCCAGCTGCCTGAGTAGAAAAACTGCACTGTAAAAGCTGCCGGTGGGAAAACCCTGCCTAGATCTGCTGCAACACCTCCTGTGTGGGGCGGAAAGACACCAAACAGTGTTCTACATCTCCATTCTGTCCCTGCAGTCCAGAGTCACCCCTGAGATCTGCCTGCTGCTGTGCGAATGTGTCATCTCACTGCAGTCACTGTCCTCTAGGCCAGCACCTTGACCTTGTGATGCACATAGCAGTCTTGCTTAAAATGATGTGACTTCCAAAGGAGTCTGGAGGATTTTGGCCACAGGTTTTCATTAGGGATGTGTTCTCCTGCTCTTCGACTGGGGCACAGGAGCAGGAAAGGAGGTGAGTATGTGTTCTCTGGTGAGGACACACCTGTCTTTGAAACAATGAAACCAGAGTGTGACATCCACATTCCATTTTCATAGTCATTGACACTTCCCTTCTCACCACACTGCTCCCTGTGGTGTTCAGGGGAGCCCTGTAGCACCCTGAGGGAAGAGGCATAACTCAACTCCTGGAAAACACTCCCCGTCAGCATGGCCATCAGTGGCATGGGGTTGCCAAGGCTGAGAGGGTCTCTTGGAGGAAGGTGCTGTGAGAGGTGAGGTGAGGGAAGCATCTCGCACAGCCGTGAGTTGGGGCAGCAGGGCAGCGGGCAGTGCTTGCTTATTGCTGGTGTTTTATTACAGTGGGGTTTCCTATTGCCTTTTAGGCACGATTTCTATGTTTGGCAGAGCTGGGTGCTGCAGGTACCTGGTCAACTTTAGTAATGCCTGGCATTCATGGAGATTCTGGCTTGCTTTTCTTCTTGGTGTAAGAGTGCTGGGCATGATGTGTCAGATCTCTGCCATGGGAAGGACCATCTTGCTTGAGCCTTGTGAAACCCTCAAAAGGCAGCAAACCAGCCTCTTCCCTCCTTGGACAGGGCTGGAGGAGATTCAAGCAGGAAGAGAAAGCAGGGAAAAGAGCAAAGTGTGATCAGACCAGGGCATCAGGTTTGTGATGCCAATTACGGTACTGGTGGAGAGGAGCATCATTAAGGCAGTGTCTAGATCACTCTTTTAAGTCTAAAATCCACCTTGGCAGAAGCCAGCTCCCACTTTGATGTTCAACTCTAACCACACCCACTCTTAATTTTGGACAGAGCTGTTCAGGATGGGCGTGTGGGGGACCTTCCTCACTCAGTGTGGGCACTAATTTTAAAAGGCTAGTCACTGTTTAATTGATGGATTTAATTGTCCATCCAGATGAGTGAGGGCAGGACCCCTAGCTTCAATGTGCTGTTTCACCTCCTGTCTCCACTGGACATCTCAGAAACCTTCACACTTGGTACTTAACTTTAGGCACTTGAGGGAGGCAGCTCCATAGATTTTGCTTGCTGTCCTGCATCAGAGACACTCACAGCACTTTAACCTAGTGACGATAATCTAGTGCTAGTAAGTGAACAATAATCTGGGATTGCTTTAAAATGTGTATCAATGATAAACAACTATTTTGTTACAGACAGCATTTGTGACAACAGCTGTATTTGTGTCGGAGTAGAGTTAAGTGGTCTGTGAGGATGTAGTCACAGTATAGGATGATTCCCATATTGCTTTAGACTGGTAGGCTTTTAAAAGTCTCTTGGCCAAATTCTTTACTTCTTTGCACCTCATCTCATTAATTCCACCAGAGGAAAAAAATCAATCCGATCAGAGCAGTCACTGTGCAATGTACCTGACTTAGCATGGTGAGAAGTGATCAGGAGTCTGAACTGCACTGCCTTTAGTCCTCCCTCAACTTAATTCTTCACCAGTTTACATCTTTCTTCACTGTCTGTTCAAGATTACTGGTTAATAATACTATTAACCACTGACACACACTCTGTCTTAATTATAAGTGAGTAATTGTGGTAGACTGGCAAAAAGGAAAAGTTTTAGGCACCTCTGAAAGTAATGTCATGCCTTTGAGTTTGATTTCTACTCTTATTATGAGTGTATTCTGCATTCTCACTCTTCCATCACTTTCCCAATTCAGATTAGCACAGATATTTGAAAAGTAATACAGACCACTATTGAAAACAATGGTTTGAAAAATTGCAATAAATGAATGAGTAACAAATTGCACACCCTTTCATCTGTGTATTAATTGTTTAAAGCCAACAGGAAGGTGAACTTGCTTAAAATAAGCATTTTTTAGGGATTCAAAGGTTTCTGCACCAGTGAGTTGGTAGTGTCAATCCAGTTGTCACTGTTGTTGGTTGGACTCAGCAGGCTATTCCATAAACATAAAAATGGACCCTAATCACTGGGATTTTACCACCTACCACAGCTCTTCAAGAAGATATTTGCTTACCATGATATAGCAAAATACTTCAGTGCAAGCCTAACTAAAGGCATGTGAGTATTCCCAATGAAATGAACAGGTCTTCAGTATGTTATGAAACACCTACTGGGTATGGAAAACATTGTTCCTAAAACTGAGCATTTTCGTCACAGAATTTAAGCTTTAATCAATGTTTAATTATAAAGGCTTCTATTACAGGCCGTTTATAGATAAAATGCCAGTATCTGTGTTTCACAACAGACATTTAAGTGAGTGTGCAGAGGGAACACATCATACTGCGTAAGGCAACCCACGTCTGTAATTAATAATGCCTTTGGTGGAGCCTGTACTTAACTGAAATATAAGAGAAAATTGCTTCAGGAAACTAAAACACGCAAAGATGCAGAGCAAGCACTTACGGTGGTCTCAGCTGTATGAAAACTAATAAGAATATGAAATGCATCCATCTGGTTTAAATATAGGGAAGCGTGTGTTCCAAGTTAATGACACACGCTTAGCGGAGAGCCATTCCTCCTTCTGCTGGGGAGCTGGGAGGTAGCATCACCTGGAGCTCCAGACAAGCCAGTAAGGCCCCTCTTCTGATCGCATACCAGTGTTTCCAGATGTGGAGCTGTGTAGTCAAGGGTACTGTGTTTGATTTTTAACTCCAGCCCTTGGACACGGGGGAGGATTCCCTTGGCCTGGACTGCCATTCCCCTTAGGATTCTCATGCCTTAGTGAGGAGAGTTCAAGAAAAGGGGAGAAGGAGGAACTGGATGTGATGAATTGCAACTGTTATTGCTACAGTCACAGAGCGCACTATTACTATGGCAATAATAATTTGCAAAAAAATCCCCAAATTTGTAGGTACAGCTAATCCTGAAAGCAAGCCCTAAGCTCTGCACAGCTGGGCAGCTGAGGGATGGAGCCAGGCAGACGGCTGGGGTTTTAAACTCCTCAGTGGTGCCCTGCCGGGCTACTGCCACAGGCACAGCTGGAGACACTTTGGTAGGCTCTGCATTGCCTTTGTCTTTTAAAGAACAAAAGCGACCAAATGCAAAGCAGCAGTTCTTTACATTCTGCTTTCTAGTAAACATATGGCAGAGTCTCCCATATACCACGTGATAATGCAGCTGATAAAAAACCTTAATATTTGCAAATACATAAAAAAAATCCACATGCTGTTGACCTCAGTTTTCAAGATCGTTTAAAAGTGCCCAAAGTGTCACACTATGTATTCCATGAACAATCTTAACTCTGCCTCTCAGTCCTTCCTCTGGGTGGAATACTGTTTGGTGTGAGGTAGCAAGGAGGCTTTTGATATTCCTTGCCAATTCACTACCAAGGAGACCTTTAGGTGAATCAGATAAAGGCCTGACTGGATCCCTTAAAACCAGACTCTGCATGTGCATTCAATTATTTCGTGTGAATGCAATGAATAAGAATTGAATTAAACTCCCCTCCTAGCCAATATATTTTACCATTTTCTGGTCTATGAGGGATGGTTCGCAAAAAGTCTGTGGAAAAGAGAAAGAGGAAAACAATCTAATATTTTATGAGATCTCTGATTGTGTATTATTTGTTTCTACTTCATAAACTACTGGATTGATAGTATCTTCAGGCTATCCTCCTGATGGATGAGATAGGATCAGCCAAACAGGGAGCAGAGCCAATGTTACAAGACCCTTGTAATCACAACCAGAATCAATTTTGATTGAATTGTGTGTGCAACACACACATGCACAACAAAAAACTGAGCATTCTTAATTGATTAAGAAGCAAAGACTCAAGTTGCTACCCTCATGAACAAAAAATGTTAACTATGTTTGGGTAATTACTATATCTGGTGAAATTTCAAACTAAGTGCAGCTGTTATACACCATGAAAAGCAGATTTGTATATAATTGCTTCCTCCACTTTATTAATTGATACTGAAAAACAAATACTGTTCACTGTGTTTATGGGAAATGGAAACTTCTACAATAAATTCAATTTCATCAACAAGATTTTTCTGATGAAACTTTACTTACCAATCTGCAGCTTAGCACTTTTTTGTCCATCTTTTCATTTGAAGAAAATTGGGGGTTTGAGTACGTAGCATAAAACAAGATCAGATTTAGGAAATTATAGTAGATCCTGATGTACATTTGGTCACCTTAAGGGAAGTCAGAATAATTTAAAATATGGACTCCTGCATTGAACAGAGTTCTTAGCAGTCACAGCCAGAGGAATGCATTTTATAAACATCAAGTGGTATTTATTTCTGAAACAGTTTATGCTTTAATGGACTATTTTTGATAGTCATTGTTCCTGGTACATGGAAACTAGAGAAAACATGTTTGTTTTTTTTTTTTTTTTGCATAGCAGTGCAA
Source organism: Eulacestoma nigropectus (assembly GCA_013397775.1). NCBI lineage: Eukaryota > Metazoa > Chordata > Aves > Passeriformes > Eulacestoma > Eulacestoma nigropectus. The sequence continues at coordinate 1,324,003 of VZTE01002103.1, forward strand.
TATATGCTCAAGTAAATAAAGATGTTTCTATGGGGATAGAAAATGTATCTCAGCTCAGAACCACGCAAAATCTTGTAAAAAAAATTTTGGCCTAATAAAAACTACGTGATGAATGTATGGAATTCAGAGAATGTATTTATCTTGGAAGCTCTTGAGATCTTGTTCTTGTGTTTCTCTGGGAAGTATATAGCATACTTCTTTTTTTTTTGGTGTTACAGGATAGGACAGGTACTGGGAAGCATTTATGAACACAGAGGTGAGAGAGGACCTTGAGGTACTGAGGACTGCAGTTTATTACAAGGACTACAGAAATTAAAAAATGCTATGGTACATTTGAACCTCAATAACTACTTCAGTAGCAATTTTATGGCAAGCAACTCAGAGTGCACTACATATCACACTATGTATATTTGATTGTGGGTTGTGATGTTTCCTTTAAGGAGTTAAGGGAAAGAAGTGAGGGCAGGGATAGTCACAATCACCCTGCTCTGCATCAAGTGCTGTCTCACCTTCATGATTTTTCAAAGCTTCACAAAGATGTTCCACCTCCATCAGGCCTGAGGAGTCCCATGGAAATAAAGCAGTGAGCAGATCTTCCTCTGCAACTCTACATGGGAAAAAACCAAACACAGCACAGTTACTGGCAGCAATTTCAAGGGGCCAAATTTTATTTCCCATCACACTCCAGGGTCTAAGAAAAAAAAAGTGGCATTTAGCTCCTGCAATTTTATTGCTAGAGGTTTTATTGGCTGCCCTCTAGTGAGACCTCTCAGTGGCACAGTCCCTAACTTTGGTGTAGGAGTTGGCTGGGCAGGAGTCAAGATGCTGTGTTCAACCTCCTTGTCGTGGTCTGTAGTATTTAGATCTGCAGCATTTCCTTCCTGAGCAGTAGTGATTAGGCACTGGACACATGTGGGGGCAGGAAAGAGAGCGGCTCTATCTTCGGAATTTCTTAGCATTGTTATGATGGCAATTAAAGGGTGATTTTCTAATTAAAAAGATGGGCAACAGCATGTAGTAGGTTTCCACAGTTATTTTACATTCTAAGATTTAAGGATGGATGATTTTTAATTGTTATCCATGAAAGATCATCTTACCCAAGTGTTTTAAAGTCTGGTTTAGCTAGCTAAATGTGATACTCACTATAGGCCACCATTTCTTACAAAATCTCTCTTGAACACAAAGCTGTTCTTTCTTCATTTCAGGTACCTCAAAACCCCTATGAAATTGTGATATTCTCAGAGCCTTTGCAGTCACACCTTCCAGCATGCTCTGAATTTCTAGGTAATCCTTACCTAGCAAACCTGTGTTCAACACAAAGTTCAGAGGTTCTCTTGCTCAAACCTGGAGCTGGTCAGACCTATGCCAGCAGAGGAGCAGGTCTGTAAACTCAAGAGGGGCCAGCTTTACTGCCTGGACACGCTGCTAGCATGTTTGGTTTAGCTCACGTTTGACTTTGGAAATAAAGAGAAAAGGTTGGGCCACATGAAAGAGGCTTGGTAACTCTGGGAAACGAGACAAAGGCTCTTTCTTCTGAGTTGCTTTCAGTTCCTACGACCGACATTTCCATACAAGAATGTAATTTCCCAACACACACCTGATGTGCAGAGGCTTCTTTTGAACCCACACCTGTAAGCGTTGCATGCCCTGTTGTTTTATTTCTCTCCAGTACTACACTTCCCCCCCCCTCCTGACTCCTTGCTCAAGCTGTTCTTACGCAGAAGGATCTGAGCATTCCTGACAGTTGTGAGTGAAGTGCACATACTTTGAGAAGGGTCTGCATCAGCACTGGCACGTGTCCTATATTAGTGTTGGAAAGGATGGATGAAAACTGTGTGATCAGGAAGTTGGACAAAGCCATTTGCTCACCACCTTTGGCAATGGATGCAGCATAAGAGAATATTATTTTATAGCACTTCCAATTTTGTTTGCAATAATCATAGTTTGGCACATACCCTCTACCACAGCAGGCAAAATGCTCTTAAATTGTGTCAGATTTAAGGGAAAAATAATGGAATTTTTCTTCCATAAATCATAAAACCCTGAGTCTTTGCAATCTTGTAATGGTCTTGTAATCCAAGCCCCTGCTTACATTACTTTATCTTTATGAAGGTGATAAAGAAAACATAACATAGTGTACTTGATTATAAATTATAATTTTATAAGCATCAAGAAATGCAAACTTGCAAAGCTTTTGTTCATGCTTAGATTTTCACATACTTAAGTGCCAGCAGATGTTCAATGATCAATAAAACTCAATTTTTATACATTATTCTGAAGCATCCTTGATCATAAATACAGGCTGGGAATGTCTAACTTCACTCTGAGTAAGAAAGATGATAATAGACTACAAAGTTGCAATATGGAGTTCTATTGTGGTAAGTTTTACTTCAACTCTAGAAAGAAAACACTTCTTGATTTTCATTGAGACTACTGGGACAGAGCCTATGATTTAGAACCTAAACTGTAGCTTTATGGAAACAGCAAGTGGCTAAAATTAACTTCAGCATTGTCAGGCAAAGATTTTGCTTATTATGGTAAACTAAACGTCCCCAGAGGCTATAGGCTTTATAACAAGGTGTCCCTGAATTGTGGTGTTTACATTTGCAATGATGAACAAACACTCCTTTATTGGGGAGTGACCACTGACTCACACCGAGATCAGGAAAGCAGGTCCAAAGACGCACTTCATTTCAGAGCTGACTCTCCAAAACTAACACTGGGAGTGTAAGACAATGCATGTCAGCTCATATCCATCTCAAGAGTAGGGCTGGAAGAGCAAACTCTTCTGAAACCAGGTGCCTGTCAGGTGTAATAGAAGATGGTTCAAAGTGGAGCAAGAAGGACCAGTTTTATGCACTTCGTGCGTTAAAGAAGAAAAGATGAAAAGAGCAACAGAAGCAAAAAAGGTAAAGTGATACACTGTCTTCCTCTTTCCTGCCTTTTCACTGCACTTTGTCCGTAGAAGTAGCAAACCCAGCAGAATTAGACAAGAGTAACAAGAGACCAGCCCATTTCCCCAGACATAGAGTTACTTCAGTGCTGAAACTACAACTTCTGTCTTTGCTGATCTCTGCATTTTACTCACTGCTTTGGACACAAAAGGGGCATTTGACCAGTCAGGGGTTTTAACTTTGCTTACACAGTTCCCAGACTCCCGTTTCTTCAGCGTGCAAAGCCAGCTCTGAGGTTGCTGCTGCCCATCCCCTTCCAGCACAGACATTGTACAACGCCGTTCTACTGCGTCAGTGAAGAATTTGCATTCAGGAGAAACAGGTTAGGCCAGACACTTTCCAGCTGTAAGCTCCTATAAGAACAATCGTGTATAGTTACAACACCCAGGTCATTTTTCAAAGTTACTTCTTTCTGTAAACTCTGAATTGTTTTTTCAAATATAATCTCAAATTACATTCTCTTCTGTTGAAACATTTCCCCTTCATTGGTAGCTGTAGTTTAAATTAAGAAGAAACCAGCCTGCAGGATTGATCTATAAATCTTTGCAACTGCCTTACGTGGTGGAGAAACTAGCCTGATAATTATTTTACTTTGCTACTTAAAGCTGTTTTTTCAGATATAACAGAGCTTATGTTACTCTTGGTTAAGACTAAGCCTATGAAGAGTGCAACCATGAAAATTTCAGCTGTAAATTTTCTTAGTATAAGACTCCTTTGAAACATGATAAATTGTGGAACTCAGAGACATTCTTACTGAGGTGTTTATTTTTGTCATATAATCTTCTGAAAGGATGTATGTTGTAATTTTTGGTTAAATCGTTCATGTACAGGCAGTGTCTGTACCCAGTTCTACATAATATCTGTCAACAAATTCATTACTGATGGTGAAAAGAATTATCTGCCAACACATCTTTTTTCTGGCTTATCCAGCTACAACCCCTCTTTCATTCCAAAAGGCGTCTTGATTCAGAATTCACAAACTCATTTGGCACTTTACTGCTAACAATACTGGGCTTTTAATTGGGTTCCTGCTAAGTTTGTGCACTGAGACAGCACTGCTAGGGTTTTCTTAACCATTTACTGATGCACTGTTCAGATATTTGTATCTAACCCACCTGTCATAGATTTCCCTTCTCTAGAGGCTGTGATATAATTTTTTTCTATATAATTCTCCTGCCAAACAGTCTCCTGAGCCTCCCCACACACTAGAACATTGATAAGAGCTTTCACACTGAAATGAAGAACACATCCTTTCCCAAAAGCACCGGCATATGTTCTTGCTGGAGCAGTCTGAAGCGCGTACACACAAATGTCATGATGCCCTTGATACTGCGACCTTGTTTCTGAGAAATGCACTGCAGAAAGTTAACACAAAGAGGGAAGATGCCCAAGTGAAACCCCAAGTTTCTGTGCAGAGAAGGTCTTGCTGCTGGTTCAGCAGGCAGCCCTCCTCCTGTTGCATTAGTACTGAACCAACATCCTAAAATATGAAGAGGCACTTTTTAAGATACGCCATTTTCAACTTGCTGCTGTTAAATGCCTCCTTATGTCCCAGTCATTTACAGAACTCCTCAACCGCTGCGTGTGTATGTGTGTGTGTTATTGGGATCCATTTAATATGCATGCACAAATAACAAAAAGGTTTTGAGTCCCCTTTCATAAGTAATTTTTTAAGGCAAAGATACATCTTTGAGACAACATTATTATTTAACAATTCTTATTAAAACAAACTTAGTTTTCGCCTTGACAGGATTTGGTCATGGTTAACTTCAAGATTTAGGTATCTCTTCTTTTCACATGTGTATGTTTCACTGCTTAAACTGAGCAGAAGTTACGGACATAATTCTTGGTGAGAACACGGCTGACAAAGACAGCACATGGAGCCAAGTGAAGAAATATGATTTTCATCACAGTAATAATTTCTAGGTGTTCTGATAAACATCTGGAAGCTGTAGTTTGGATGTAAAGATTTTGCCTGTATTTTTTAAAGGCGTGCTTCTTTGAATATTTTGCCAATTCTGCACATTTTGCTATTGATCTATATGCACCAGTGCACTTGAAACAGGCTTTTCCATTGAGCTGCATTCCCAGAACAAGACCAATATCATTCATGTAGGTTTGTGTCCAAAGGCTGGGCTCCTCTCCTTGCCCTCAGCTCCAGGTGCATGTGGCCATGCGTCACAGCTGGCACCGTGTGCCTCCTTGGGCTCTGCAGGACCTTCTTGTGTAAATAATTGCAGATAGCTGATAAACGGGTACTTTGTATTGTGCCAGTGGAAGGGTTTTGTTAGCATGTCCTTTGATCATTTCATAAGGAAACTTCTGTTATTTACCTAGGAGGCACTCACAGCAATATGTTCATTTACTAAGTCGGCACATAAATGTTCAAGCTGCATTGCCTCCGAACCGCGGATGTGCTGAATGCTCCCTGTGTCTGGAAAAAGTCACACCGGGGAGAGATGTGCCATCTGCAAATCATTTTCTAAAAATCTCCATAGAGTAAGGGACTCTCAGTTGAAAATGCACTTATTTGAGAAATCAATGTGTCCTTCTTTTGATCCTGAATTGCCTTGGGCAGAAACATTTGAGCTTCCTCTTTGGAAAAATACTTCTTATTTTACACAGCTGTCTAATGTTTTGATGGTGAAATTCATTCTCTGCTCTGGTAAAACTTCTAGTGATAAGGGGAAGAAAGAGTGTAAACTTCAAAGATGAAAAAGACAGAGGTCTTCCTCTCCAGGCCTTCTAGTGTATAGAGTCTATAAATCCTCCCAATTTCTCCAGATAAAGGTGGTTGAGACCCCAAAATGGTGCTGCTGTCACTCACGTAGTCTTTGAACACAGTCCCAAGAGCTGTGTATGGAGTGAGACAGAGAAGACCTGAACTTACTGTCAGTGCCCCTCATTGCTGAGATGCCTCATCCCCGCATCCTGCAGGTTGGGTAGTGGGGACTGCCCAGTCAGCAAAACATTTTCTGTTTCCTTGGCCCTTAACTGGACTTCTTAATTGCTGAGTCAGTATTCTGGTATCACCAGAAGTCGCTGCTTTGTGCTCTGCTTTGAACAAATTTAGCTCTTTTGGTCTCTGTGCCAGTGCAAGTCATGCATGCAGAGCCCTTATACAAACCATGGCTTGGGAATTCAGCATCTTTCCTTGGCATCTTTACCCTGAGCAATGGCTCCTGAGCTCAGAAATTCCCCATTGGACTCCAGGCAGCTTCACATGATAGAGGGGAACTACATCCTGCTACTTTAAATTGTCCAAATTCCTCCAAAATTATTCAAGCTTCCTATGAAAAATTGCAAGCAGGTGAGCTTACTGCTGTTATATATCTATATCGTCTTGATGTAACGTCACAGGACTTACTCTGCAAGTCACTGGACCAGTTCAACTCACAAAGCTGGCAGACAGCTATGCACAGTTTTCTGATGGCTTTAATTTTCTCCTGGGCTCCTGAGTTGAGAAGATCTATGGCTGGTTCTGCTGGATTCCAGACCTGGCACAAAGGTAAGTGGACAAGGAAACTGGAGCTAGCAGCAGAACTGAGAAGAGGGAACAGGATCCTCTTCCCATTTCGGCACCAGCAGCAATCAGATTTGATCTAATCGTGTTGTGTGTCTTCACACTAAGATGTGTAGTCAGTGGGAGAATATAATTCCTTTGGACAGTGACTGGGAAGCACAAGTTGTCTATGCCAGCAGGTCCTATGCTCATCCTATGGAGGTATCCTTTCCAGAACATTGTCAAAATAAAGCGAGGATTTTTACTTTTGGACTTCCCTCATCCTCCAAAAGATTGGAGGACAGAGACCTATTGTGCTAATGACACAAATAAAATTTTAAAAGACTTGTCTAGCTGAAACTTTTCATTTGTTTGAGGTTAATGTCATTGCCAATAGAGCCAAACAAACAGTACAGGCTTCTCTCAGTCTCCAGGATCTTTATTAGCAGTATTGCAATACACAAGATTCAGAGGCAGAATAGCAAATTACAGCTTGCCAGTACAAAGTGTTACTCTCTCTCCTTCAGACAGCATTCAGATTTTTTGCAAACAGCATTAGAAAGGTTGTTTACAAATCTGTGAAATCTGTAAAATCATACCTGTAAGTAGGAGATTCTGCATTTGTCCCCCTGATAAGGCCTGAAAATAAAAAGAAAGCAATACTGATTGTGGTAGAAAATAGACACTCCAAACCAATGAGGATTTATTTAGAAAACAGATTTCAAGTTGTTCTGGACTCATGCAGCCTCCTATAGCTTCACCTCGGGACATCAGATGGCTTCATTTCCTGGCATGGAGATTAGCTGGCTGACTCTCTCAGTAAGAACATTTGATCTAAACTCCCAAACATCCTGATTCAGAGCAGAAAATACTCCACAGAACACATGTATTCTGCAAAACGGGGAGATTAGCAATATGGTCCCCACTGTGTGAATTGCCATCGTGATGATCACAGTGTCCTGATATGCTGGAGTGGCTTCTGGAGCAGAAGAAGTCAGGAACATGGCTGACCTTGCTAAGGGTTCATTCTGGCACCCTTGAGCAGTGACATTTTGAGAGATGCTTAACCACGGGGTTCTGAGACCTGTCTGAAGCATATCTCCACTGCATCTAAGTCCTATTTAAATCTTCAGATGCCTCTTCTTTATGAGCACCTGGCAACACAATTTAAGCTTTTAAAATTTTACTTCAAAATATGAAATCAATGAAAAATGCATCTCTTTACTGCGTCCTTGCTAGACACCTTTCAGCAAGGGGGTGAGCTTACAAAGTTTATTTTACAATGCTGCCACAGAACCACTTCCAAGAAGACAAATTTCCAGTACGACCTCATTCAAATACCATTCCGATTTCCAATTTCTGTTGAGATGACATATTTCAGAGTTTGCTTCTTGGAAGTTTGGGGATTTGCCTACAATTATGTTTGGTATTTCATTTTTCTGCAGTAGAAAGAAATGGGGTGGGGTAAAGGACATACTTGGCAGCAAGAACTTCTTTCCAAAACACAGCATGCGGTAAGACGTGCCTGGCCCTGGACGTGCCTGGAGAAGCAGTCCCCTTGGGATGATGCTGTATCGCTTTATATGACTCTGGTACTTCTGTAGCAGCATCTTTATTTTGTCTCACTTTGCAACACCAAACAACCTTAATGGCAGAAGAATGAAAAGGTTTATTCAGCGAGAATTATGGCAAGAGTTTTTGTTATGAGATCAGAAACAAACGGCTGTAGATAGGGCAGGTGTGAAATATGATTCCAGTCAAAGTGTGAAAAGTGGATATCTTGGCATTTGCTTATTCCAGTTTACTTGGGAGACTTGAGGTATTTGTTCTGTCAGAACTGGGGCTGCTATCTCCCAGCAGCACCCTGATTTCTGAGGGTTTGTGGAAGGCTGGTCTGGGAATGGGTCACTTGTGGTGTGCCTTGGAGTCTCCCCTCCTGGGCAGTAACTTCCCTGCTGCTGCACCACACCTGGATAGTCTGATTTACATCTACCAACTCCCACATGTGCACAAGCAGCTGATTTTTCTTTTCTGTCATTTACTTTGCATGCTACTTCCTGGTTCATATTTACTACTGACACAGTCTCAAAATATTCCGCTTGCCACATGGGCTAGTTCACATGCCCTGCTCTGGACTACACAGACAATTACCCATGGCAGCCTTGTTTCAGCCTGGAAAACTGAAGAGCAAGCTCTCCTGTGCTCAGCTTATACATACCTAACCCACCTGTGGGGCAATTCCATTTTCATCTAATCTAAACTGTTACCCTATGCACTAAAACTTGAATTGCAGCTCCTAACATCTGATATTTGATACTACAGAGGATATCAGCTATACACACGCTCTGTAAAATTCACAAAATTGTACTGTAAACTGGCACATGACCAGCTCTTTATGAAGCCCGTATGCACCACATGAGCAAAACAGCTGATAAAGCTGGTGACAAAAGTACTTTGTCCAAATTCCTGATGGCCTTAGAGGTCCTGCCATCCAGCTTTCCCAAACTACAATCCAACAGAAACACAAAACACTGCACTATGGACACTGTTGGGGTGTCTTCATCGTGCAGCACAAAGCCTTTCAGGCCCTGTTCTCACTGGAGACCCTGGGTGAGGACACACAGTGTGCCTGCTCAATAGCTCTGAGAAGGCTCCTAGTGGTTTCTCCCCACAATCAAACTCCCTCTATCTCTATCTGTCCTCTAACAATTTTTTTCCACTCTGCAAATATGCTGGCACATCCTGGTACAACTATTCGTGCAGCTACATGGTGACCCGGATGGGGGAACTGATCCGAGTTAAAAATAACTCAGCAAAAGAAAAGGTTATTTTTAACCCACCTGAGTTCCCCAGTCCAGTTTTAGGGGCAGTTGTAGTGCCATGGGGAGGGTGCAGCATGGGGCCCACAGAAAGTGGCAGTGGTGAAGGGAGAGGTAGGAGCTGCCTGGGCTGCCACTGCTGCTGGGTAATATCTGTGTTATCCCACACTGCTGTCATAGCAGAAAGCACCTGCAGCGCCTGCAGAAAGTGCATCGGGTAAGCTGGTGACAAAGGCAAGGATGTAGAATGATGTTCAGCCAGCCTGGGCAGGGAAGGCAAGTCTGGCAGGTGTACGTCGGGTTTTCACCACCCCTTGCTCCCTTGAATTCAGCTCCTGTGGCAGTGATGGTGACTGTGTTAGGTAGCTGCAATGGCCTGAAGATGGCCCAGTACCTGTGTATACAGACACATAAAGAAAAATGTCTCTTGTGCTGTTAGTGCTCCTTTTCTTCCACTGCAGATTGTGAAACATAAACCAAATTAACTGCTTACACAACCCTACAGTCTGGCATTTCTGTGAGAGTATTATGAGTACCTCAAAATACTTACAGACAATCACTAGATCTGCAAGACTTAGAAGAGAAGAACGGTCCAGATTGTTTCTCCACACTGACAGAAGTCAGGATTAGCTTTGGACACTGATTTATGCCTGTTTGAAGCTGATGTGGGTAACGGCAAAGACCAGGAGTGCTGGCAGAGAGGATCCTTGCTTCCACTTAGGCTGGGGTGTTTGTGAGTTGCTTTTCAAGAGTTCAGAGATATCTGGCTGCAAACATCCTTTAGCCTTTGAATACACTATTAATGAAGTGATTTTCCTCTGATATATCTAACAGGCAGGTATTTCCTTCCTGCACTTCCCCTTGCTCTTTTGGAATGACTACATATCTTCTTTTTGGCATATGTACTTTATATACTGTGTTCAAAGAACTATATGAGAGCAATAGCATGACAGGCAACCCATAAAACATGAAAGGGCTGCTCACATCACCCTGTGTGTCGAGCTAATGTTACCCTCCAGCCATATGCAACCATTCATTATATGTAGCAATCATTAAAAACTGCTATAAAACACTTTGTAAAAAGTAGGCTTGCCTTAGCAAGGGATGGCCCAGATAATTTGAAATACAAAGGTCCTTCTCTTCACTGCCTGCTGCAGTATTATTGCATATGTAAGTGTATAATATTACTGTAAATATAATATAATATAATATAATATAATATAATATAATATATATGTACATTATTACAGTATAGTTATCCTCAGATAATGAGCCACTTCCTTCTTAAAGTAGAAGGCAAAGATTTCTAGCTTTTTCTGTCATGCTAAAACTAAATGGGTTTCAATGGGGTTTCTTCAAAACTGTTAGAAAAATACAAGCATCTGCAGGTTTTAGAAAGTGAGCTCCTTTCAGAAGATACAGCCATAAATGAAGGCTTGGAAAATAATACTGAAAACATGCTACTTTGTATGGCAAAAGGAAATGTGTGTGATCACTTCACTGGTAGGTGAAATTTATTATGGCAGCTATTACAAAACCAGATGTTGGAACACACCATTTTCATATTAATATGAAATACCTGAATTTTTTTACAAGGTATTGATAATATCTATTACCTCAATAGCTTAGGCATTTCCAAATGAACACAGCATCACAGACAATAAGGCTTTTAGGGACCTGTGAAATCATCTCTTATCCCTGTGCCTCAGTGGTTTATATAAATGAGTCTTAAAAGCTTCCAGCTCAGTACTTAGCTACCCTTAGAGTTAGAAAAAGTTTTTTCTAATGTTTAGCTCAATTCTTCCTTCATTTTAAGCCCATTATTGCTTGTCCTGTCCTACATGGACATTGGAAACAGATCATTCATTTTTGTAGTATTCTATAAAATACTTCATGACTGTTAATCTGTTCTTCAGGTTTTTTTTCTCTAGATGAAACACCCCCAATTTTAAGATCTCCAAACCCAACTCTTCTCCATTGGTCTATACTTTTCTTGAAATGAATTTCCTCAAACTGAACACAGACCTTCAGCTGAGGTTTTATTAATGCTGAGTAGAGTGGAATGTATGTCCTACAGACAATAATTCTCTTTATCCATCCCACTGTAATATTTATCTTTTTCATAACCATGGGTTCTTGTCGACTCCTATTCAACTTGTGATCTACAACAAGGCCCAGATCGTTTTCTGCAGAATTCTTCCCTATCCAGTTAATCCTTGGCCTTTCTTTGTGCAGTTAATCACTATTGCCTTAATCATTTTGCAGTCGCAAACTCTTGTTATTTGATTCCATCTTATTTCTAGGTAATTTCTTTAGTTTGCCGAGATCCTTTACACTTCTTCTCCTTCCTTCCAGCCTTCCAGGTGTGCATCTGTAATATTAATGCATGCACAGTTTTCCACTTCACAAATAAAAATGATGGAAAGTACCTTAAGACCCTCTGAAGAACCAGTAAATACTTCCTGAGTAGTTTTGTGGCCAGTTGTGTCCCCACTCCTTGGCGAGGTTTTTTTGGTTCTCTTTTTTTTAGTTGGTGGTTTTTATTTTTCTGTTTTGTTTTGTTTGTTTCTTTGTTTTTTTGGTTTTGTTTGTGGTTGTTTGGGTTTTTAAAAATTTACTTAACTGACCCTTTTAGGGAGTTTTTACTAAATCCATGAGATATTCCTTCTCCCTTTTCACATGGTTTACTCCCCACCAAAAATTTAGTTGCTTTGGTCCTATTTGCCCTTAACAAATCATTGGCAGCTGCTATTTATCTCACTTTTTTGTTGTAGCTGCTTGTAAATAACTCCAGTATTTTTCTGGGAATTGAATTTTGGCTGACCCCATTATCCCTTTTAGCCTCCTTTCTAGACAGTCATGTCTCTCCCTTCGCGGTGCCCAGGGAAAAAACCACATGTAGCTCTTTAGCGTCAGGGAATGTCTCTGTTACACAATGCAAATTATGTCTTCCTCTGATGATGACACATCATAGAAACTTTTTCATCCTTCTGTGATCAGATTACACTGCACAGTTAGTAAAGAACTGGGAAAATGATATATTTTTTCCAGTGTTGGTTCCTCTCTTGACCACAGGTTTGCAGACACTAGGCTTCTGGTGTCATTCAGTTGAAGCAAAACTTGTATCAGACTGTGCTAAGTACATTTTTTTTCTGAGTATAGAGATAATAGTGACCAGTGTACCACGATCCACTGCAGAACCTGAAGTGGACATTACTTGGGCAACTTACCTTTGCTCTTTTTTCTGCTGCACCTCCTGTTGAAACAAATCTGCACAGGCATCAGCAATATCTCCACATTCAGCAGGATTATTTCACTGCCACAGAACCGACTCTTCTTATATCTAATTTGTAGTCAAGTTTTCCTCTTCCTTTCATTCTCTGGCTACAAATTGCAGTCTCTGACATCCCTATGTTAAGAATACACGTTAAATGAATAACATCCTTTTGTCTGGGCAGTTTGCAGGAAACAACAGATTGAGAGGTAATTTACTCTTGTGATACGCCACAGGTGAAGCTCTGATCCAGATAGAGCTTAGAGAAGTTTCACCACTGGCATGACAAGAATCAGAATTTAACCCTGAGCAAATTTTTTTTTTTTTTTACTAATGGCAAAATAAAAATACTGGATTGAATCATTATTCACCAGTTGTCCTTAGTGCAAAGACAGATGTCTCAAAAAGAGTCTACAAATTTCCTCCTTCCCAGAGAGTGGTGCTTGGCAAGTGTCCAGATATCAACATTTTCCCTTTGAAAATTTTTGATTAGATGGTTCTAAAAAATTGATAAATCCTCCCTTGTTTAAGTCAAATTTTGTCTTTGTTTAGGGGCCAAAAGAAAGATTAGGAAACGTTCTTGTCTTGGAGTAAAGAAAAATTATAATGTTTAAGTGGAGGGAAGCAGATAACAGTCAAAGGAATATGTAAGGCATCTGGGTTTCATATTCTACAGTTTGTTATAGCACATGACTATTTTCTGATGAAAAAAACTCTCACAGCAAAACAAAAGAGAAATAGGCGAGACCCTTAACATACAGCAAGGTTTAAAATAAATTAACTAAGCATAATAACCTGGTGCATCACCTCTATAAGAACAAGGAATTTTCTCTTTGTTTTTTATTTTCTAAACTGAGTACAGGGTTATTTGCTTCTTTCTCTTTTTTTGTTTTTTTTTTTTTTTACACTACAGCAGATGTATAGTGTTCTCAGGGACTCTATAAAGAAAATTTTATAGCTTCTGTTTTGCTTTTATTCCTTTATCCTCCTCACCTCATTGTGGATGGGAACACAATGGCAGCTGTGCTGGGATGTATCAGCTCTGAGACTGGATGTTTGCAAGCACCATGTGTACAATCCCAGCTGTGGAGTATACTAACAGGCAACCCAGTTCACAGCACTGTCCTAGTTTTAGTGGTCTGCTCTGAAGTTTTGAGGATACAATCCCCTTTTGTGATTTTGCACTGTTTTGTTAATGTCTGCAAAGCAGAAATGAAGCTTTTTGAGCAGGGAGTACCTTATCTTCTATGTGCAAAAGCTAAACACCTTCATAATGAGACTACTGATTTAATGGCATCTTTCCTGTGATGCTGCCATCATTCACCCTGACTGTGTTGCAGACAAATGAGTAATGATAATCTAGATGACTATAGAGTTGCTCATAATTATGCTGAAGCGGCAAACAGAAATTTAGTTTCTAAGACCCGATGTGGGCAGGATACGATTATTTTTTCCTTGCCATTTGCTTTTTCTTTGACATCTATCTGGATAGCTTCCATTTATTTCAAGTCTTTTCTTGTTATCTTTTTTGCACTCAGACTTATTTGGCCCTGTATTAAAAATAAATGCATTTAAAGTAGGGGTGATGGAAGTGCCAATGCTCAATCCTTATTAACATGCTGCCATATGAAATAGTAGAAAACTTCAGGGACAGCACAGCATAGACGACTCTTGGAAAAGTCTGTAGAGTCTACTTTCAGTAGACTCAGTTTCACTCAAGATACAGTGCCAAACAACAAATATGAAATCTCTGAAATATGGCAGGATTCATGTCTGAAACTTGTGAGTGTCTTTTTCCATCAAATTTTGATCCCTCTGTTTTGACTTTATCCACAGAAAAGAGGAATTGTCTTGATATTTTGGGCAAGCATGCTTGTGACTTGACATTCATACAATACATTATAATTTACCCACGTATTAGTAGTGTTGGTTCTCAACAAATATTTTCAAACCATCTATAATAAAAGTATATTTAGGAACTTCATAGGCAGAAATTAGCTCTCTCTATAACCTAGGAAACGTGTGCTTTTAATGATGCAGTAGTCAGTGATTCCTTAGCCATGCAGAAATGTTATGAATCAGGTAAAAATGGGAGTATGGTGTGGCAGGGTATTTTGTGGTGAACAAACCCATGAGCACCCTAAAGGGAAAGTAAAAGCTGCAAAACACAGCAAAGCTTAGAGCTTGCACAGTTCCACTCATCTTGCACCTTGATTTATCTGATAAATCTTGGCCATCACCTCACATTGCAGTAATTCCTGAACTCCTGCAGATACCTTCAGCCAGGGAGAGATTCCAAACAACTCCCATGCAGACTATTAATAAAGATAGCAATCCCCACAATGAAGTGATAATGGTAGTTGGTTTAATCATTGGCCTTCATCATAAAAGGACATGAGACAGTCCTAGAGACAGCTTCCAAAGCCAAAGGTCCAGGCAGCAAATTCTTATCATAAAAACTGATAGAGAGTGGTATTCAGAGGGGATCTGGGACACTGCAGAACAAGTGCTTCTCTTTCCCTAAGACAAAGGCGGATTTAGGGAGTCATGGACCTTGGAAATGGCGGCTTTTGTTATAGCATGGTAGATGTGTGTGTGGGAAGAAATCACCATGTTCTTTAACTAACTATAATTTTCTAATAAAGATTCAAATTGTTTGGCCTGGCCTAACTGTATTGAGCACCTGGGGAGGGAGCAAGATTGGTTTGGAGTGGAAGCAAAATTGAGTTGAAGCAATCTTCCTTGTCCTCTGATTTCTATGTTCATTAAGAACATACTGTGAAGGCAACAGCCACTGTGGAGAAGGAAAGTTGGGTGAAGTGACTGCTCTGAACTGGAATAACAAGTTGTATGATCCAAGATCTCCTGAAAAGCATAACAAAGTCTATCTGTCTTGGTAAAACATAGACTTTACACAGCATGAAAGGTCCTCAGCCTTTGCTTTGACTAATCATGCAAAGATAAAAATAACTGATATAAAAAAAAAAAGAAAAAAGTGTTACTAGGATACCAATCATTCAGTAGAGGGCAAATCAGAACTCAGTGAGTCTGTAGGTAATGATAATTATAGTGTTGAGTAAACATGTGAGACAAGCTACCAGTAATCCTTCCATTAGTTGGGGAAGTCAGGGTGGGATGCCTGGTTTCAAAAGAAAATTTGGTTTACACTGGATTGTTTTACTGTAGGCTTCTTGCTGCTACACATATTCAAAACATAGTCCTTTTCCTGGGAGGGAGAACTCCTCAGCCTTTATTAATGTGTTTGCCCAAATGGCTTCACAGCTAGGATTTTGTCCTCACTACAAAACCCAAATCTGCTTTGCTGCCAACAAAACTCGCTTCTTTTTGTCCTACCAACTTCCAATGGACCACCACCCTCCCTGTGACAAACTTATACACTGGAAGGCCGATGCTGTGCCCCTTGTCATTCCCGTTGAGAAGGAGGCATCTCAGTCTCTCCCACCATTCTTCATATGTTCCTTTCACTTTTGTTGATTCTGTCTACTTCTCTCTAATTGACCTGTGCTTTTAAGTATAGCTGGAGCTGTAAATGGGACTTCTGCTAAAACGTCTCAAACCTCATTTCTTACACACAGTCTAGCTCCTAATTCAGGTAACAGTACCATGTTATTAGTTCACTGAGTTTGAAATCTATCATAATTTTGACCTTTTTTTCCCCCTCAGTACCTCTGAAAATATCGCATTCATTTCCTGTTGTTTAAGTATTCATTTGTTTTGCCCTTCCCAAGAATAATGCTTTAGATATGTTTTTACTGAACTCCATTTGTTTAATTTGGAGTGAAGACTATTTTGAATTCAGATCCTGGTCTCCCAAGCACCTGAAATCTCTCCAATCCCTATTCCTCACTCTCATCTGTAAATTTTGTAGGTCTGTTCTCTGTTCCAATACCCATATCATCCATAAGTAGAAAGCAGATATACAAGATCTTCTGGTGAGATCACATTTAAACTATCACCCATGTGTGTCACAAAACTGTGTGTCTGCAATTTTTTGTGTGCACTCCATTAGACAGCAATTTTACTTGCACTTAACAAGTTAAGATTTGGATGTCACAAAAGCTCATGCCAAAACCGTTGCTAAAATAAAGATACAGCCTATTGAATGCTATGAATGTGACTTATCTGGGAAATGAAGGAAGTCAATCTGACTTGGTGTGACTTGGTTTTAATTTTTAACACCTTTTACTCAAAATGTTTGTAAGTATATTGTACACAGAGTCATTGGAGTCTCTTTCTGGGCATCAGCGGTAGGCTTGGCTGTTCTACAATTCCTTTCCCCTTTCAACAGACAGGTATGGTACTATATTTATATTTATATTTACATTTATAATTATATTTATAATTATACTTACATCTATTCTATTCTATCCTATCCTAAATTGCCCCCTTGTTCCTCAGGCCAACATACTCCCAGGCAAGTTCTAATGGCTCAGACATTACTGTGACTTGTTCCTTCAGTACTTCTTGGTGAACGTGGTCAGGCCTTGAATATTGCTTTAGATAAGCATTTCTAACTGTTCCCTCTCTGCCCTGGCCTGACCCTGTATTCTTTTGTTTAAACTAATTTTATTAGGCATTGTGCATAACAAGCTTCTTTAGTGAAGACTGAAACAATGGATACTTTGGCCACTGTTGTGCAGTCTGTTACTTGCTCTCTCTGCTATATAGCTGTACTTCTTTTGTCATCTTATGTTCTGGTAACATTTTCTGGTTGCCTTTTATGCCTCCTACTATTTGTAACTCTTTGTATGCCCAAACATTTTGCTTTGTCCTTACAAATTATGTAGTCAGACATAGAGAGGTGTCCTGGTTTTCCAGGATTTCTATGAGGCTTTGATTTCCAGGTGCCTAAAGAATGCCTTAGAATACCATATCAACCTGCAACTGTGCTTTCTTTTCCCTTTGTATCTGAACAGCTTATTGAAGAACCTTTAATATGGTTTTTTTTTCAGTATCTGCCAGTGGTCCCCTACCCTTTCATCCTTTCAATTATCTTCTCAAGAGGCCTTCACACCAGCTTATCAATTTTTAGAAATCTGCTCTTATGTAGTTCATCCTTAATAGTAAGGCTATTCCTAAAATAGCGGTCTGTCATTTCATACTTGCTTTCTTTCACCCAGACTACCTTCCACCCTCTAAAGCAACCCTTCATTATTAGCTGAATCAATTTCAGTTTAGCTGTCTCCCCAAACATTATGTCTCTTCACACCACACCTTCTGAGGGAAAACCTGCCCTCAGTGTATTCCAAGACCCTGACAACTGTGTCCTCCTCTATTGCTTTTCAGAGGATATGATGCTATTTGAAGTGCCTTGTAGGGACAAGGTTGACTTTTGAACACCTCTATGAGTTGCTCAAGCAAAAAGACCCTCATGTATTACGTCTTCTCCATGATTTAGTTTTCTCCAAAACACATCCAACAAGACATACATCTTTTTCTTTTCTCCCCTAATTTTCACACAAAGACAGTCAAGAAGCCATCTTCTTAGCTCTCGCTGAAATGGAAAGCAATATGTGTCTAAATGCCTTGTCCTGTCTATTTTCTTGGGAAAAAAAGCTGTATCTGTGTCCCTATTCCAGCTCCCTGATTTGTTCCATCAGGACTTCATGGCCCCTATGATGTCATGGGTTTGTACATATGAAGACTGTGAGTTTTCCTCTTTATTCAACATATTCCTGATATTGCATGTAGCTATTTTGGATATTCAGCTGTTGGCCCCATCAGATCTCTGGTCTTTCTTGTGCTTTTTGCTAACCATTTCCCTATGGAGATTGTTAACAATGTACTAATTTCTGCCAAGTGAAGGGTATGGTGACGGCTTTGTGATGCAGATACTGGTCAACCAGGAACTTGACTGAGACTACAGAATTACTGTAATTCCCATCTATCTCTGGACAGACTCCAGATAGTAGTAGCTTTCAGTCTCTGCCAACCTGGTTTGGAGCAGTTTCCCTGTGTGTGATTTCGCATGTCTGTCAGCCAAATCAGAAAGCCAGTCCAAAAATCTAGTACTTAGAGGGTGTTTGATACCCGTGGGAGCTGTCTGGGTCAGGAAACCAGTGACTGGTTTATAACAGATTGGGGAAAAAAAATTAAAAGCAAAGGGTAGAAATGACATGGCTAGTATTTTAGTTACAAATATAGAAATACAACTGTAATTAAAAGAAAATTACCAATGTAAAGCAGGAAGTTGTTTGGTTGTTTTTGGGTTTTTTTTTTTGCAAGTGTTGCCTGACAGTCTTAATAAAGATTAAAGCTGAGTTGTAATTGTTCATACAAAACATGAGGAGTTGCAGTCTCCCCTGATGTGTGACGTGGTTGTCAATGAAGTGTCATGTTGTTGGTTTTGCAGTGCCCACAATGTGCAGCCTAGGTGTAAGACACAGCTGGAGAAGCTGCCACTGAGAGGTCTTTCATCCCCTTGATCACAGGGAGTCCTTGCAAGTCCTTGATCAGAAAATAACACCAAAAGCATTGAAAAAATGATGGCCCTTTACAGAGCATTAAGGGCAGATCTCTTAGAACCCTGCCCTGTACACACCTACATATACACATAGCTTTCCTTCGTATACCCCAGACATACTTTTCTTTATTATTTAATTCAACATAATGAATAATTAATACACTATAACTAATGACATAATAATATACTCCATACACTATAAGGAGGAAAATGCTAAAGCTCATTGGAACACTGTCAGTTGTTAAAAATGACAAATAGGCTGAAAATCCTATTTGCTGTTCATGTGAGTTACTTTCTAACTGGATTTTATATGTGCATCAACTTCTCTATTCCCAATTAATGGGAACGCGTGTACATTTTCAGATAGAGACAGATTTGTGCTCATCTATTGCTTTATAGATATGATGCAAGGAGATGAGTAGGAAGCCTGTCCTGGACCAGACAGCTAGAACGTTCTGAACGACATTTTCAGAAGACAAATGAGTGACAAGTCCTATTTGTTTTCATTTAACACAGCAGGTCAGTCAAAATCTCATATAAAATACCATTATGAACTGTATCAAGTAATAATCCATATTTGCTGAGTGTAAGAGAAAAACCAGTTTAAGCCCTCCCTGTTCAACAAATCCCTCCCACTAAATTCTACCTTCTCAAAAATCTCAAGTCTATAAAAAAACCTTGCAAAAATGTTGGGATCTAGTTCACCAAAGCAAAGCAATAGTCATGAGCTCTTTACTAAGAACGACCTGTCCTAAGCCTATAGCTAAGCATATCCAGGAAGCATTTGCTTCTGAATCCCAGTTTATCTCAGCTGCTGGGTAAAATCACAGGGACTAGTTTTTGACATACTTGTGGCAAGGCCAAAATTATAAAATAACTCACATCCAAGCCTTGAACTGCACCTGGATAGAAATGGGAACTAGCAGTGTTTACAGAGCCGTGTGTTCCTTGTACACACAAGTACAGAGTGCTAAAACTTGATAATTTAGGCTTTAAATGGACAGAGGGACTTCAACATCTGAGATGCCCTCCAAACCAGCTGATCTACCCCAGAGCCTGAGCAGCTCAGACAAGGATGCAAGATACATGTCTTTACTGAATGCACAGAATAAGCCTCTTTTTTTGTCCCCTCCAGCATTTTATTCAAGCTAATGTCTAATTAGAACTGTGATTTGGGTGTGCTCTTTGCTGCTGCTATGACAATTCCTAAAAGCATTTTGTGAACATCAGTTGTGTGTGATAGTTCTGCAATGAGGTCCCCAGCTACTGAAGGAGAAGAGAGGGACAACATGAGCTCTGTTTTATTATTGCACAGTACAGATAATGATACACTAACCATATCAAAAGGAGCTTTGTAATCATTGGCTCAGGAGCTCTTGTGGTTATTTTACATTTAACCCACTTACCAATTTGGTGTCTGCTGGCACATGGTGGCCATATGGAGGGCAGAAAGCATTATTGCCTACCACAGGAGAACATAATCTGGAGAGCAGAGGCATTTTCATGTGCTGAACAAAGTTCCACCCACATCATAAATTGGTCATTCTGCCACATCATAAGCTGCAGGAAAAAAAAAAAATCACATAAATCTTCGCAGGAACTCCACAGGACTTCAGTCAGAGACTGTCTTCTGTGCAGCCCATGAATGCACAGCTGATGCTTTATAATAACAAGCAATAGTCATAGATCTGCTACTAATGCATTTTGTCACGTAATACTGCTATATATTTTTGGAGCAGTGTTGAAAAGCACACAAACTATTACCCTCCTATGAAAAATGTTAATTAGACAAATTATCGCCTGATTAAGACGGGCAAAGAAAACCATGGAAATTTATGCAAGATGAAGATCCATAGTTACTATTTGTAATTGCATCTTTTCACCTGCTGTCTTTTGGGAATCAAAGTTTAAAAATGGTTGAAAAAATTTTATATACATATATTATAGGTAATAGGCAACTCTGTAATGATTATTTTATATTATCGCACACAAAAATATTTCTCTGGGCAAAACATACTTGCCTGTCCACCTATATAAATGTGGTTTTTATTTATGTATGTGTGTATGCTCCTCTGCTGGTGTGTTTGTTGGGAAGGGGTGCTGTAGAACTTTCATCCAGGTCCTATATGTTTACTAACATTCTGGGCAAGTTTTATTATTCTTTTTCAGAGGCAAGACTGAAAAGGAGACAAAAAAAATTCATTTGAAACTAAATTATCATCTGTCTTGCTGGTCTCATACTACAGTATAGCATAAATGGCAAGGGAACTTAAACACATGGAAGGGGGGATTTTGTTTGCATTGCCTAAACAAATATTTTTTAGTAGTATAAAAATAGGTGGAACAGGAAGATAGGCAGGACCAATGTAGAAGAAAAGCATGTTTGTGCCCAATTCACCGGAGAGATTGTTAAAGAACATTTTATCATAATGAAAATATTACCCTTGGAATGCCAGCAAGATCAATGTCAATTCAAGTTGCCTGCTCTTTTTGCTTCTAGTCACTAAAGTTAGACTTGTCCTAGAGTTATTGTGACTAGATTTTTTTTTTTTATTTCAGAAAATGTTCTCTTTCATTCACGAATCAATAGCTCTTTGCTAGTCCTGGCTTTGCTGCATGTACTTCTCTGTCGGCCCTTGCTAAGGGCTGTTGCTAAGGGCCAGAGGAAGTGTCTTGTTGCATTCTGCTGAGAAATTGGGGAGGAAAAGCACATTTCTGTGAGGTGCAAATGAAGCACTTTGCCCACTGCTGTCCTGCAGCATAGGAAATATGATTCTAGCTGGAACAAGCTGCTCATGATTAGGATCCCCCTGTGTTTCAGAATTTTGACAGGCTATCCCTAATCTCATAAAATTAGGAGAGTGCCATGGTGGGATCTAAACAGCAGTATTTTTCTTACAGTAAAGGACTCCAAGCAATCTGTTTCAAAAGGAATATTTTATAAAGATTGCCTCCTTCACTTGATCAAATTAACAAAAATTTTTCTGTGGATTTCAATGAGAAAAAAAGCTTTAGCCAAACAGCTTCTAGTGCCTTTATTTGAAAGCAGCTGAGTGGGGCATATATAAATTTGCTAAAAGTTTTATAGACAACAAACTAGTAAGCCTAGTGAAATTCTCCATTTAATGATATGGAATTTAGCTAGAGGGAACAGAAACATCCAGACCCATGAAATATGCCTCATTTACTTTCTGATGTATTTAATTTTAAATACACTGTTCAGTTATTCAGATTATTTTTTTTAATACATTTCATGGTGTGTTGTACAGCAAGATTTGACAAAATCAAGAAGTGACATACTCATATCGTGACTTACTGTGCCTAGGAAGCCCTGCACAGCAACTACACCACTCTTTCAAGTGACTCTATTAATAACTGATGACTGCATCAATTAGTAGTTTTACTGCAGAGTTACCCTCCAGCATGGAAAAAATACAGTTTTTTGGGAAGTTGCGTGCGGGGGAACCTGCACTATCCAGGTTTCTCATGCATGTGAGCTTGGGATCTAAGAGCCTGCTCTATTGAGGTCACATGTGCGTTGATAAAGAGCCACAGTCGGGGTTATATGATCAACATAAATATGAATACATAATCCAGTTGCGTCAGGCAAGCCCACGTGGTTGCATCTGCTCAACCCTATCCAAAGGCTGAAGGCTTTTTGTGTCTGCCTACTGCCTGTAGGTTACAGTGCTAATGAGCCTGTCTTGTCTCCTCTGAACAATCTGTGCTGGAGTTGGAATATATTTCCTGTGGTTCATCAGAAGAACTGGCAAGCAAACAGGGCTGACAGACGTAGTTCAGACTTGTGAGGATTTCCTGGTAAGATTGTTTTTTCCCTGTTTAACTAATTATGAAAGTAATGGTAGAGATGAATATCCATTTCCCTTTGTTTGCAGTTGCAAAAGTTTGGCATTCACTCACATTTCCTGGTGGTGTAGAAAAGCCAGAAGAGTAATGGGTTGCTGTAATGGTTTGGCCTGAAGATTCTTCCTGTGGACCTAAGCGGATGGTGATTTGAATTAAATGTCCTGCAAGGTGAGAGCCATAAATCAGGTCTGAGCAGAAGTGAAAGTCTAAGTGATCGTTAATGTTTTGAAATTAAGGTGCCAAACTTCATTTTACCTCTTCAAGATCTGGACAGAACAAAGATACTTTCCCTGCTTTAGAATAAGGAAACATGAGGGAACTTTTGAACTGCATTCTTCAGAAATTCCCAGGAGGTGTGATGAGTGCACTTCTTCTTCCAAGACTGCTATGAAAAGCCATAGTGTTCTGGAGGAGGTACAGATGGCCTCTGAAGGATGGTTGTATGATGCTTCATTCAGTGGGATTCCGACTCATCATACCCAGCCTGCTACCTCAGAGACAGAAGCTGATGTTTTAAATATGATTGTGGAGCTGAATACCTTCTGGAGCACTCACGCTGCATCTTGGACGAATACCAAAGCTGCCAAGTGTTCAGCACTGCGACAGTCTCCAAGGGAGCTAGAAATGGTATGACCCAGGAAGACCCACAGCTCCAGAATTCACCAGGAAGGATAGCATCTCCTTCATCCCAAGCTAACTAAAACCTTTCCTTTTTCCTAATCAAATACCTCTGTGTTGTAGGATTGTTTGAGAACTCGTGATTTATGTGTTTAAGGAGACTGAGGAAAGGAGTCCTCTGCTTAAGGTTCCATTTCTTTACCCTGAATAACCATACCTTCCCCAAATTCATGCTTTGATGTAGATAACAGAAATGAAACAAATGTGGTAGAGATATTCTGATTTTTAATGTTCACTGGATATTATTTTTTTTGCTTGTTCTTTGAGGGGTAAGCTGCGCTTAAGACCCTAAAAGCTAAGGAAAAACTAAAAAAAGAGAAGGTATTTGCCAGGCAAATTGTTTGGAGGAGCATAAGAAAAACTGTCACACAACACAACTGTCACATATGTTTTTTCCACCACCCTCTATCTTCTTTGGTTATTCAGTATGCAGGAATAGTTTTCATTTCCCAGATACTTAAAAAACTCCCTACAAGACTAGTATCTGCAAATGACATTACTTTTACCCAGAGAAAATGTGTGTGCAGGGAGGACAGGGTTACTTTTTAAAATGTTCTTTGCACTCTCAACTAGTCTGCAGTTGCAAGTTGCGTTACTGACATTTATTCATTAAGTTTTGCCACATGAATTCTTTTCCTCAACCTTGCTCACCAGTTGAGATTTGCTAGGCTTGAGGAGCTTGAGGCTGGATATTAGGACAAGGTTCTTCAGAGGGTGGTTGGGCACTGGAACAGGCTCCCCAGGGAAATGGTCACCAGCCAGTCAACCCAGCCTGACAGAGTTCAAGAAGCATTTGGACAATGCTCTCAGGCACATGGTGTGACTCTTGGGGTGTCCTGTCCAGTCCAGGAGCTGGACTCTGTGATCTTTGTGGGTCCCTTCCAACTCAGGATGTTCTATGATTCTGTGAGAAAACGTAGCACTCAAACACTGGGGCCACAGGCAGGAGAAATGGCAGTGATGGCGCATGCCTTTACAGCTTTCACCACAGGAATACCCTATGCAAGTGCTTTTCCATCACTGTGAAAGCAACTAGTTTATCTTGAACTGCCACTGTAGGGCAGATGGAAGAAGTAGGTAACTTCATGGCCATCCCAGCCCTTTCTGCAAGAAGCATTTGCCTACAGCCTGCATAGTTCTTATTCCAGTTATCTACCTTCTTTTCACATTGTTGCAGCCGGAAGATTGTTAAGTGCCTTTTCAGGGCAGGTTTGAATTCAGTGAGACTACTTACCTAACTAGCTGCTGGCCAGTTTGAGCAGTATGACCCTTGGTTTCCACTTCTGTGACACACCGTTCAAGATACTTGGACCTGTTATGTCAATAACCTCCTGGTTGCTCCTTCTCAGTCCTGGCCCTGCAGACTCTGCTGACAAGCTTCAGCACAATCCCCATTAAAGTTTTCATAAGCTGGATAAATTGTGGCTTGTGATGGATGGTACAGAATTCAGTTGTTTATTTATCTCTGGCTGATTTTCTTGTATCAAGAGATTTCTACTGCTCTAAAAATGAAAGGTTAAATGCCTTCAAGTCATTGTCCTAGATACTGCCACGCCACTGTGTTTGAACTCAATAGAGGACCATACGTGTATGCCTTTGTAAATGCCATTCCTATAATTCTCCCTTGCATTATTTTTTCTGAAAGACTCCAAAGTAAAGCTTGGTGGGAATTTTCCCACAGTATATTTGTTTGTATCCAAAAATGCTGACTTGCTGAAATGGAATCTTTTTGTGGAAAAGTATTTGTTCCAGTAAGAAGGCTTCTCAGATTCAGAAGTGAATTTCTGGAAGGAAAGAAAAAAAAAAAAAGAAAAAGACAAACTTTCCCTTCTTTTCCTCAAAGTAGTTGGCTGCTTAGTGCTCAGGCATTCCCTGGAGGAAATGGGCAAGAGAGGTTCAAACCCTACTGATTCAGTATTAGTCTCTTTCTGGGTCAGCTATGCAAAGCTGAACATAGTCAGACAGGGTAAAAGGGAGTATTCTTACTGGCTTCTGTCTTTTTATGCCTGTTTGGCATTTTTTTTCAGAAAAGTTCTAATTTCATTTTAATTCTCAACAAAAGCACATTTTGAAATGTCCATTTTTTTCCAAAACACTAATTTTTGCAGATAGTGTTACACTAACCCAGCAGTGATTGCCTTGCAGATCCATTCATACCTTCTTTAAGATGAGGATGACAGAGTCACTCCGTTTGGGATCTATAATGTAAATGGAGCCCTTCCGACTCTTTGCAGGTATTTTAGGAGACATCTAGGGTTTGATTCTGCAAATTTCTAATGTATAAGCGGCTATGAGCTTTAGCTCCTCAACTAATGGAACTATTCATACACTTGATGCTAGCACATTATGAATTGATAACAGTTTTATTAAAGTCAATAGAAAGATTTCTACTGGCCTCAAATGAAAGTTCATTACATTACATTATGTCCTTGTATCTTCAAGTTCTGACTTGACACTTGATCTTGTCTTATTTTAGTAATGTTCAGGTTCTACTAAAATTATGTTTTTATCAGTCATGCATCTCTACAATTTCAGAAAGAAGTATCAACTTTGTCTATTCTTTAGAGAGAGAATAGGAATTCAGGAAACGTGGATTCTTCTCTGACTTACCACTGACTTAGACTATCTATCATTATTTATTAACTTTAGCAATTAATTTTATGATTCCAATATGCAAGGAAATTTAAGCACTAGGAAATAAAACATTCAGTAAAATATTGTATTACAATACTCATAACCTTAATTTACTCAATGGCAATTTCAGAATTAGGACATTATAATGCAGTTTTAATGCACATTTATTATAGTAATGAAGACCAGAACTACACAGATATAACACAGATCATATTTAATCGAGAGCAATCTCAGATAATAACCAACTAAGAATTTGAATGATATGCCACTGAGTTTCTATGTATCATTTTTCTTCTATCAATAAGTAATGCTACAAATTGTCATAATATAAATTGTTTACATTTGTTTTAAAGCATTCTGTAATATTGATTGATGCTTTAGGCTGAGTACTTATTGTATGAATACCATAAAAGTTCTCCAACTAATGAGAAAATAAATTTTCCATCCAGCATAACTCCAGTTTTCAATTAGATTTAAATACTAGTTCTTATAATGTACTAATTTCTTCAAAGTGAAAAAGCCCCGAAAAATGAACCAACCAAAAGAACCAAACCAAAACAAAAACCACAAAAACCCACCCCCAATTTACTATTTCACAAAGCTGGCAGAGGAAGACCCTTGAAAAACAGAGTCTTCAGTTCATAAAAATAAATTCTATCATAAAAGTCTCCCACCTTTTAAACTAACATTTTGTGAAATATTGTTCAGCTTTACTTTACAAAACATCACAGCTTGGTCCTCTGTATCACGTACGTTTGTCTGTCTCACATAGTAACCACCTTCTGGAATCTTCATAGTTGGAAGCATGCTGCCAAAACAGATGGACTCTCAAAGTAAAGTGCAAGACTAATTATTATTTCTTAATCTTCAGCTATGAGATTTATCTTATAATTTAAATTGGAATAATACTTTCATTGCAGTTTATCATACTTGTACAGTGAAAAGCATTCTAGCATTAAGTAAAACATTATGTCATAGTGGTTTTAATATATTTTTACATTTTATGTTATTACAGTACTATTTTTTAAACTACACCTAAAATATTTTAAGTCATATTGCATGTCTTGAGGTATGTTTTTAAGAGTGGTGAGTGCATAGGTTTCCAGCAGCTGTTAATACTAAAACAAACACTTCTTCAGAACAGTAAAACATATATGAGAAACCTGTGTTCAGTGACTGAAGAATATCAACTGACTTCTGAGAAATCCCAGTGTCGTGTGCATTTGTAGGTAGCAGTATTTTACATTTGGAAGCTTTCTCCATGAGTCATGTCCTAAACCAGAGTTGTAACTGAAAGATGTTACTGCACCAGCCCTGCATGCCTCCCCGGCCACGACTGCCAAATCAGTCTCCAATTAAGAATGTGAATGACGAAAGAATAAATAGCTTTGCCTTTTTTACTGAGCGTGAGGGCCCCCGTAGCATCTTGAAATGTATGTTATATTCAGCACAAAGCACTGTAACACTCACAAACATAAAACTCTGCTGCCTGCTGTATAGATCTCTACTCACTCCTGCAGTGAGAGATTTTGGTAGATGAGAAATAGCCTCGGACAAAACCAGCAGATAAAATTATTAAGTAAAGATAAAACCATATCAAGTGTCCCCAGAGCTGTGAAACAATAGTTAGCTTACACTAATCTTGACTCTGAGCCTGAGAATGCTGTGGTTTCTCATGTCATTTTACGAATTACTTTTGCTACATTTTAAGGCATGATGCAACGGTTTAAAAAGTGGAAAATGTATTATGGAGAACATCCTGTCTGAAATCCCAGGTCCACTAAAATCAATGAGAGCTTTTACTCTGGTTTTGTGACATACATTGGTTATTTCTCCTCCCTTGTTCTTTTCACTTATGCTCATTTTATGATACTCTTCGATACATGTCGCTATGTTGGAGTTTGTTAAAGTACTGCATGTTTCATTACATAATCAGAAGCCAAATTTGCACCAAACAATGAAACATTATTTTTATTTGCAGAAACAAAAATTATGCATTTTCCCTCACAACTGTTGTTTGATAGATATATTATGGATAAGGTTAAGAGAGGATTTTACTAAGCTTTAAAAAAATGGATTGTATATCTGTGGCATGCTTTTTGGTGTATGTCACCTGCAATATGTGACCTTCTGCGGGATATGACTTGAAAGTAACCGCGTGCTGTAAGTTAAACACTAGAACATAAACACCTACATTATATCTGAAGCACAATAAAATAAGAAAACACATTTCCATTTTCTGACTGACCTCAATATCTGAATGAGGACCCCTGCACATTACATTAGCAGGCTGGGCTCCATTACACTGCCGCATACTCTGCTCAATCTATGGAAATATTGATTTTTTTTTACAGAGCATACACACTGTCAAATCAATATTCCCGTACACAGAGCCAAGTAGCAGAGGCATAGCTGGGGCCTACTCCATGGCCTAGCAGAGAGGGTGTATGTGGAGGGAGCAGGGATAGAGGGGCAACAGGAAGATGAGAAGTACTGCTACACACGGCAAGCTGCAGCAAGACAGAATAGGGCTGATGACTGAAGAGCACAGTGAAGGTGCAGACAAGGAGGGAGGAATACGTTTCTTAAACAGAACAGAAAGGCTCAGGAAAGGCTTGCCTTTTCTGTTTCTGCAGACAAAGGAGCTAAAAGAGACAAAATCTAATTTCAAAGCATTTTTCAGTTTATTTCTCTTTCAGATACTGAAATGACAGCCATAGGTTTGGGTTATCGCTGTGATCCTGCAATGACAAGGACCGTGTAAACACAGGAGCTCACGGGCGCAGTGATGCTGCTGCAGGACAGGGCCAGGACGCCTCCTCCCATTAACACCTGCATGTACACACAGCTCATATCGGTGAACGGTTCTCTTGGAACTACTCCAGTGCCTCAAGTACAGAAAGAGCATTTTTACTGTCGAGGCTTCCATGGCTGGAGGAGCCCTGGATCAGTATTTCAAATTGTTAGTGGA
Source organism: Eulacestoma nigropectus (assembly GCA_013397775.1). Classification (NCBI taxonomy): domain Eukaryota; kingdom Metazoa; phylum Chordata; class Aves; order Passeriformes; genus Eulacestoma; species Eulacestoma nigropectus. Next base: position 1,353,186 of record VZTE01002103.1, read on the forward strand.
GCTAGGAGTTCTGTCTGAGCCTAGTGAACAAGCTGGACATTTAAGTTCTACGACTTTAATTCAGTGTAAGAGATAGAAACAATTGCAGGATTTATTTTCAAAGCTTTGTTTAGGTAATTTTGTACTGTTAGTGTGCGATGAGAGAACTAGTGAAATCCTGACACCTGAGAGAGAGAGCAGAAAACATTGTTTTCAGACAACAGATGCCCTCAGCTATTACTTCGGGGAAAGGGAACACACTCCTCAGTGAAAGTTGTTACATTTTTCCAAAAGTCCTTCAAGCGCCAAGCGGGAACTGGAGACAGCCGAGGACTCTCCTGCTCACACCCACCACCGCACAGCCCCGGCTGCCCTCTGGGGGGAAGCCAGGACACCTGAAGTGCCCGCGGAGCCGAGGTACCGCGGCACTCGGCGCTCAAGGGCAGCACCTCCGCCACGAGGTCGCACCGAGCCCTCCCCGCGGCGGCTGCGGGAGGCGGGACCGGAGTGGCTGCCGAGGCCGGGGCCGGGCACGGCCGAGCGCGGACAGGACCCGCTCGGGGCAGTAACGCTGCGGG
>VZTE01002103.1:1354481-1380929 GCA_013397775.1 Eulacestoma nigropectus
TGTCAGCGGCAGCCGGCAGCCCCCGCTGGCTGCAGCGGCAGCGCTCCGGGCAGCTGCTCGGCCGCGGCTTTCGCAGGGCGGCCCGTTAGCTACGGGCTGGGGGAGGCGTGGGGGGGATGCATTTTGGGTATTTATTAAAAAGAAAAGAAAAAAAAAAATCTCTTCGCCTCCTTCTCCCTCTTCCCCGGGCAGCGGGTCTCCCGCCGAGCCGCGGAGGAGGAGGGGGCTCCCTTCCCCACCTCTAACCGTGTGCGCCTTCCCTTCCCAGGCAGGGAAACTTGTGCTGGCGGGCGGCCCCGGCGCCGGTACCGGCGGAGGACTGGAGCCTCCGGAAGCAAAGTTCTGTGACACTCCGACTCTGGGTACGATAGCAGTCAGTGCACTACAGAACTTTGTCTCCGGCGGCGGCGGCGGCCCCGGAGCCTCAGGTGGACACGTCACTGCGGGGATGGCGAGCCCCGGCGCTGCCGAGCGCCGAAACCTGCGCTGCAGCCTCGGAATAAAGTCTGTGCTGTCGTGGCCTCCCGCTCTGAAGTTTTGTTGGGTGTCCTTTTTTTCTCTTCCAGGGTAAAAATAGCGCAACATCTGGGTACTGAGGGTTATTTCAGTGCAGTAAGGCCGGCCTGGCTGCCGGCATAGATGTGAAACTAACTGGTGCTCGGTGCAGCTGAGCCGGTGGTGGGTATGTGAATGTGCTCGATGCTGTGCCTAATTGTGCTTTCTTTTAAGTATGTAACAGAATATGACAGCTTAACTGGGGGCTTGAGTTTGATAAAAGGCTCCATGCTTCTAGCAAAAATCTATGCTACAGAGCCCTGCTGTAATACAATGCAGTGTGCTAATTGAGGGTTTAGGCCTTGCCTCTGGGACTGGGCTGTTTTCCTCTTTAGGAACCTCAGGCTTCCAACTTCAGTTGAGTAATAGCTACAACTTCAAGCCTCTGCATTTTCAAAGACCACAGGGTTTGCTGTGAGTGAGTACTGCAAGGCTTCATTCTCACTGATGGTGGGGGGAAGGCTTTGGAACGATAAGTGACACTTGTATTTATTAGTGCAGTTGCAAGGTTTTATAATGCAAACTTATTTGATACCTGCACAATACTTAACTTGGACAGTGGCTTCAAGGGCTGAGAAAGGAAGGGCCAAGCTCAACTTCTTTCAGTTCAAGTTGACATCTGGCAATGGTACAGTAGCTGGCCTGCCGTTCTTCAGAAATTTTGCAGAGTTTCTTGATGTGTAAACTAAGCTGTGGAGTTCTTGTGAGGTGGATGTAGTCAGCTGATCAGCTTTCATCATAATGAGAGTAATATGAAAAAACATATTGCTAGAGGTCAGATGGAGTAAGGTATGACTATTTAAAAATCAGTAGGTACCACAGAGTATGTTAATAATGAAGTATTTTACAGCAGCTGCGTTGTATGGCAGATATGTTGCTTTTATTTTTATATTTTTATATATATACACACACAGAAATGTGTGTATATGCATATATGTTAGAGGTCTCATATTCTGTTAGCTTCTTGTAGCTAGTGATCCCCCTTGGGCTCACTAGAAACCTGAATCAACTTTTCCTTTCTGCCAGTCTGAATGTGGAAGGTACAGCAAGATTATACGGTTCATGGAATTGGGCTGGAAACTGAAATGCTATTCTAAGTACATGCTTTTTAGCTCAAACTGTTTAATCAAAGGGTAGGTAAAGTGAGGAGCACTTACTGTATGGCAGCCCATGTGACCAGCTAGGGCTATATTTGGATGCTGGAGGTTTAAGGAATCCTTTTTGCTAACCATTTTTGGCCAATTGCCTGCTGCTTTATGTTGTGCAGTGTGACGTCTGCTAAAAAGGACTTGGAGGTCTGGTGTCTGCAAACTGTTTAATCAGTGCAGTTATAGGGAAACACCTTGTACTGTTAGGGCTAAAGTCCCACTGTATTTAATTTAGGGGTGGTTCCTGCCTAGCAGGATATGTAATGCAAATCGCAGTTTCCAATTTTTGTACTAAATAGCCTTTTGGAGTGTTGGGGAGGGGGTGGGGTGCGGTGCAGTAGATCTTATAAAGGCTTCTTAGATACTCAGATTTGGTGGTTAAAACTCCATATAGTTCTAGAAACCCACAGACTGGAGCATAGGCTTACTCTTCAAGGTAAGTGTAACATGTTTGGAATTTAGCTTATTGCACTATAAATTCAGCCCAGACCAGGGGGGCAAGGATCCTGAAGCCTCTTGCAGTGGACTGGGTGTGGTGGCAGATAGCAAACCTGAGTTCAGCTGCAGTGGGAATGAAGAGTTGTCTGCCTTCTCTTCAGAACATTTCAGCTGGAGCAAATTTTTTGCCTGCTTTACTTCCCTGGTGGTCAGGCTGACCAGTTCTGAAGGCAAGGTGGGTGAGTATTGCTTGGCCTCTTGGTAGCCCTCACTTGTCCTTGCCACATGTCTGCAGCATGTTGTACCTCCTGTCCGACAAGTAATACTTGAATAGTGACCTTTTGGTGACACTTCTGCTTTGATACAGGAAATTGTGTGGCCTTCAGATAGGACTAGAAAAGAGCTTAGCGCTTCCGATTTTGAGCTTTATTCTTGCACTGAAATATATGTGATCTGACAGTACCCTGGCATTTGAACTTTCTCACTTCTTTGCAGTGTAAGACTTTAGAAGCAAGCTTGAGGTGTGTAGCAGTGCTTGGGGCCTTGAATGGGAGATGGAGCTTTGGCTAACCTGGTAACAGTAGTGTTCGATCAAGATGATGCAGGAAATGGAAGCAGAAAAAGAACTGGTGATGTTATTTAATATAAAGTCTGAATGCCAAGCTGTGTAAATGCATTCATACACATTATTTTCCAATGACTGCTTGGCATTGTCTGCGTCTCTTCCAGTGCATCACTGGAGATGTACTCTAAACTGCTGCTTTATTTTTTAGTGCTTTTTGACACTTCAGAGTGTGTATTCCAATTACAGTCCTTCCCTCATTGGAAGAGTGGCAAATGAGCATGCTGAGTAAATTACACATATTTCCAAAATAGTACAAGTCTCTTATTTGAAGGGGCAGAGGCAGAGGAAATGATACCAACCTATTTATTGTTCTGCAAAGTGGAGAACAGGAAAGGAGTTTGCTGTCAAGTACTCTGAAGGTTGAAGCTGAATGGATCTGAGCATGGCCTAAACTCCCTGCATGTATTGATTCAGCTGTATGTACGTGCTTGAAATCTGTATAGAGGTGCTGAAGTTTGAATTCAGAATTTTAAAAGAGGCCTCTTATAACTTCAGAATATAAAAGGTCCTATCTCATGCCTTCTTTTCTCTTCCAGATTGAGATCTCCTTAAATGCTAAGATTTAGGTCTGTCTTGCACTGCTGGGAGTGATGATGAGCCAGTGTGCAAGCTCAGGTGTTGGTTGTTTGTTTTTTTTTTTTTTGTGATGGGAGAATAATTAAGAGCATAGGGAATATAGAGTAAAGGCAGGCTGCACAGCCTGTAGCTGGTTAGTCTCAGGATGCCACAGGACATGATAGGGTTGAGGAATGTGCTTACTCAAGTAGCTTCCAGAGATGGAATTTTGAGCTGAAGTTTTAAGCAAAAATCTATCTTGTACCAAAAAATGCTGTTAGAAGAGATAAAAAGGACAAGCCTACTTGTGCGATGACAGTTTTTACCCTGTCTAAAGGCTGTTACCTTTCTAGTTTTGGTAGCTACATTCTTGCACCAATACTTGATCTGTTGCAGAGCTCATATGAATGTTCTTCAGCCGTAGTAAAAGGATGAATTTCTTTTTATTAAAAAGTAAGTCTCAGTGCTGGATATTGATCCCATTGGACAGTGAAATCCAGCAGCACTAGTTTTGGAAACATCATTGATAGTATGGGAGACCCAAACTAATGGCTGTAGCGTATTTAAATTGTGAAAGCAGTGCCATTTAGGCAAACAGAAGCTGTTTAATACTCTGCATTTTGGCAGCTGGGTGACTTGGAGCTGTCTAAATTCATAGGCAAGTAAGTTCAATTGCAGTGAGTGCTATCACTTTTGCTGTACTGACTCCTAGCTCCCAATAGGACATCCCGAAAGTGTGATTGTCTGTAACAGTTTCTTCAGGTGCTATTTCCTTGGAAGAGGCAGAGAAAGGATGGTCTTAGTTTGTGGACATGTACATGGTTACAGCAATCAGCTGTCATCCTTTAAGGTCTTCTTTCACAAACTGAAACACAGGAGGCCTGTCTGAACATCAGGAAGCACCTTTTCACTGTGATGGTGACCAAGCACTTTCACAGCTTGACCAGGGAGATTTTGAAGTCTCCATACTTGAAGATACCCAAAAGCTGTCTGGATACAGTTCTGGGCAGCCTGCTCTTGGTGGCCCTTCCTGAGCATGGGGTTGGACCAGATGACCTCTGGAGTTCCTTTCCAACCTGAACCGTTCTGTGGTTCTGTAATTCTTTTCCTCACTTGATATGCAGAAAACTGTCTTACCTTTCCTTCTGTCTTCTCCCTGTTCACAGTTTCTTCTTGCTACTTATTGTCACATGAATTACCCTTTCATTAATAAAACAGAGGGGGAGAAGGGTTACAGAAGATCAATATTAATCTGAATAAATGTAATGTAAAGTACATAGTGATCACCTTTGACTCTAGTGTGTTACTTAGCTTGAGTTGAGGCTTGAGTGTTTAAAAAAGATGAATCCCCTCAGAAGCACGTTCTTGCTTTAACCTCCATAAGCAGTAAAGTACAGTATGAAATATGTGTTTAATGCAGAGGAATTCTCATTTTCCTAGTGACTCTTAATCTCCTAGAAGTGTGGGTTTTGCTCTTAAGTTATGACTGGTCCCAAGGAAGCAACTGAAGCTTAGAGATTTCTTTTGCATAAGGCTTTCCCAGTGCAGTGATGTTAATAGAATGACAAAATATTCCTAGTATGATTGCAGCTCTTAACCAAATGGCACCAATGCCAGTGAGACTTGCTCCTTGCCCCTTCACCAAGGAAAAAGAGCTGTGCTGAGGTGAGGGAAAGTGTGGTAAACCACATTTCCATACAGAGGGAAGGACTTTGCCAGGGCAGAAGTGTAGATGAGGTGAGGGCTTGCTGCAGTGGAAGATGCTGGGTGGATATGAGGGTTTCAAATAGTAAAAAATATCTGCTTGGCTGCCCTGACTCCTTTTCAAGGTTGCTCGTGTTTAGTCTTCAGGGAGTTGCATCACTGTATCCCCCACACAGCCACCAAGGCAAGAAGCTGATAGTGTAGAGCAAGGCTTGGAGAAAAGGTGCATTTCACACTAATTGTGAAACTCTCATAGTCCTTGCCTTGAAGAGCAAGTATGCTGGGGAATATTTGCTTTGCTGCTGCCGTGTGACATACTGCACTCTCCTGTAGGTATGACTTGAGGGATCAAGAGAAAGAAGGAGATGTAGATACATCTGGGAAGAGAAGGAAAAAAGGGAAGAGGACAAGGCAGAGGGTGGTGGGTGGAAGAGGCTGTGAAAATTGCCAAAGGAGCAAGATTTAGGCTCTGCTGTAAAGTTTGATGTCCATGTGACCATGACTTGGTAAGTGCTTTTCTAGATAGTAAACTGCTGGACTCTACATTGACCAAGCTAATTTGGGAGCCTTATGTACATTCACACTGTGTGAGGGGAGCTTGTGCCTTTTGAGATATTTTAATAAGTACCTGAAACATAGTGCTCATAAAGTACTATAATTATGTAGTATGGGACTTAAATTTAAGTTGTGCATTAATTTGAAAAAAAATGTGGACTTCAAATTCTGGATTCTTGTGGCTTATATCATATAAATCCGTTAGTCCAAATGTGTTAGCTAACCCAGTGAGGACGTGCAGTAGTCAAACAATTGTCGGCAAACAAACTGTAATTAACTATCTCTTTAGAGATGCTATAGAACACTGACAAGAAAGAGGAACTGTGCTTAACCATTGCACAGTAAAAAATCAATACCAGTGGAGTCCTAAACAAGGAGGAAAGGCTCACAAGTCCTCCACGGTAAAAGTTTCAGACAACATCATCGTAAGGAAATAAATGGATGACAGCAGCTTTGATTTCCAGCCTCATGTGTTCTCAGCCAGTCAAATCCAAACCAGAACTGAAAAGCAAGGAGTAGCGCATGGAGACAAAGCTCAGTGTTCAAGGAGAGATCACTCCTGAAAGAGAAGAGAAAGCAGGCCCAAGCCTGCAGGAGGGTGCTTCTCTCATAAAAGGCTTTTTCAAAAATATTTTAAAATAACCTCTTCATCTTGTGCTCAGTTGTGGGCTTATGTACTGGCTGGTTTGTTGAAATATTAATCATGTAGTTTCATTGAATACAATGCATTCCATGTGGGTTTGATTAAGAAGCAAGAATAAAAATACAATGAAAATTGAATTCTGTCTTTAAAATACTTCATTACCCGAATTGTATGTTCTTGGCTTAATGTTAAACATCCAGTTCTGGATTGGTTCACTTGTCTGAACCATATTGTTTAAATTTTGGTGTTAAATATAATCGTAATTGGGATCAATCAAACAAAATGGGAAGATGTAAAGGCAACTTTTAGTGGTTGGATATAGATGAAGAAAGGGCATGGGCAGCATAGCTCCGAGCCTATGTTCACAGCATTAAGTGCTGAGATACTTTCTTCAGCATTATATGGACCATTTGCCATGTATGGTAAGCAGCATGAAGGCTGGTGAAAGCAGGGAAAGCTTGTATTGCGGGCCCGTCTCAGTGCTTTGAAATCTTCGTGTTTAAATTATGTTAAATTAGTATTTTGTTTTAGGGATAATGTTAAAATGCTGAGTTTTGTATAACCACATGCGCTCTCTGCCTGAAAGGAGGCTGTAGTGAGGTGGGGGTCAGTCTCCTCTCCCAAGTACCAAGAGGTAGGACAAAAGGAAATGGCCTCAAGTTGTGCCAGGGGAGGTTTAGATTGGATATTAGGAAAAAATTCTTCACCAAAAGGGCTGTCAGGCATTGGAACAGGCTGCCCAGAGAAGTGGTAGGGTTGCCAAGGTGTGTCGATGTGGTGCTTGGGGGCATAGTTTAGTGGTGGACTTGGCAGTGCTGGATTAACAGTTGGACTTGATGATCTTAAAGGTCTTTTCAAAAAAGGCAGATGTATTGGTGACAGTCACTGTTTCAGTGTATGAGACAGTAAGTGGAAGTACTGCTAGCTGTGTAAAACGTCCAAGGAAATGTTGTCATTTCATCACATTCAAAGTTATTGAATGTGAAAAGAAACCTAATAAAATACTTTGAACTACAAATGGATTTTACAGTCTCCAGACTGAAATTATTTCCCTGCACTAAGAACAAAAAACATTTGTGAGAAGACTTGCTGTTGGATCATGCTTTGCCAAATTGATGCTATTTATTCTGCTTCATAAACTGTTATTTTGGGGTGGAAAAAACTTGAATGACATATGATTATCTAAATATATGCATCTAAACACATATATATGGATGTAAAAAGTATGGTTTTAGATTCTGATGTTTATGAAGTTTTTTCAAGTGCATGATATACAGAAGGGATCTTTTGAGCGTAGATTTTGCATAGCCAAAAGGTACTTCAATGCAGACATTAATATGTCTGCTTTTTGAGGTAAGATTTGATTATACTACAGGTAACAGGAGTGGTTGCATGCAGGGGAGGAGGGATACGTGTGTAGCACTGGGCAAAGGATGGTAGTGCTGCCAGCTTGGGGAGTTCCTTTTGAGCAGTGAGCACTGGCAGCAAAATATCCATCTAATCCAGGGCACTGTATTCCCTGGAGAAAAAAGGGAAAAAATAGGAAAGAATTAAAGGATGTTTTCACAAGCATAGGGGAACTTCTCATGACTTAACACTGTATAGAATCTGGGAGGTAAGTAAGGTTAATACTGTGAACGACTGCAGTAGTGGGGAAACCCCAGAGTGGATTTGCCATCTAGTTGATGGAGGTTTTTTTTTTAATTGCACAAACATTTTGATCAAATAGGGAGTAAAAGTTAAATATAGAAGAACAAACACATAAGGACATTTTGGGAGAAAGGCATGCAGCTAAACTTTTTTGAGTGTTTGGAGTATCAGAGTTTGGGAAATGCAGTTTGGCTGCGATGTCTCCAACGGAACTGGTTTTGGAGAGAGTATTTGTATTTCCATTTGGCCCAATCTAGTAGTTTTTTGCAGGGAAGGGCTAAACCACTGTTACATGAATATCCTAAATGATAAAACTGGGGGACAAAAGAAGATGAGTAGAGGTTCTGAGCAGGTTTGGATATAACTGCTAGATATGAATTATAGGATGATAGGGTCTTGTTCAACCAAAACAAGTGGGTTAGGAGCTGGGTGGCGTGGAGGCAGGGAGGGAGCGTGATGGTTGGAGATCTGGGACTCAGAGAGGTGATCCAAAGCCTCTGAGAACAGAAGAGTGTGTAAGGAAGTTCATGTCTGATGTGGCTGTTCGTATCATCAATTGCTGAGCAAGGCTGTGAAGAGCCAGATCTTAACAAAATGAGTGAGGAGCTGAAGGCATTTGTTAATAAAGACACAGTTATGGTACAGGATGGTGAAAAGCACAAAACAAATCCCAGCCAGAGGGACTGGGGAGTTCTTTGTGATAGAACTGTCAAAATTGGAGCCTGGTGGTTTAGGTGGTAACAGGAACAAAGTGCTGATACATTCAAACAGAAAAGCAACTTTGGCTTTAATCCATAAGCATGAAAAATTCATGCCTATTCATGAACCAAAGTTATCTGTAGCTTGGTGTAACTCATTTTTCATGCTCACCTAAATGAACTGGAAAATGCTACTTCTTAAATTGACAAGTACATGATGTGCAGGTTGAATATAACTGGAGAGAGATTTACTGTTGCAAATGTACTCTCTAGAATATTTAACACAAGTGCTGTGGAGCAAAATCTGGACCTAAATTACATGCCTACCATTCTCTCTCAGACCACATACCCTATGTTTTAGGGGGGACACAGCACAGGCAGCAAACTGGGCTGCAGCTCTGGAGCAGGTCTTAGAGGTGCCAAATAAGGCTGCCACCAGTAGAATGCATTGGTAGAGTATTGCTTGCCCACAGCACTTCAAATGGGGGTGTCTTTGGACTTGTTGGAACTTCTTTGAAAGCCATTACAATGGCCACCCCCATAATATTATAAAGGAGTGCTTGAAGAGTGAGGAAAGTTATTTAGGGGGTGACAAACCTAAGAAAGGCTGGAGGCAGTTTATAATGACTTAAAATGAAGAAATAACTGATTGCACAAGCTGAAAACACAAGTGAGTTTCTATGCTTGATCTGTGTCCAAGCCTTCCGCTGAAGATGTGGACAGTCCACTGTGTATTAACAGTCATGCATAGTCTTAAGTGTTTGTGTAGGCTCAAAATTGACATCATCCAGCCTTCTCCTGATAGAACTTGTTTGATGTTTTTACTCCTGCTTTGTACTGAAGTGCCAGACCTACTGCTGCAGTAGCCCTCTCTTTTCAAGGCACTGCTCCTCTCGCTTTGCTGAAGCACTGATGTGCAACATGCCAGTGGGAGAACGGGAGCTACTTACTGGGTTTTGGAGCTGGTGACTGGGCAAAGTTGGTGCCTAGGACAAAGGCACCTTTGAAGGCATTTGAATGAGGACCTGCAAAACTAGTGATATTCATCTTGTTAGATCGATATATTGTGTTGTAGCCTATTTAAAGTTGTTATAGTTTTTGCTTTTCAGCGGCCATAGTCCCCATTCAAAAGTGCAGAATGTTAAACACGATCTATTTTAATGTGAACACCAGAGGAAAAAGTAGAGCAGGCACCACAGGGGTTAAGGTGCTCACTAGCTGGAAGAGAAAGGAATGGTAACAGGTAACAGCCAAATACAAAATGACTGGTTTTGGCCTGCAGTGTTTCAGCAGAGAAAAATTTAAAAGGCGAGTGAGAAAGGCTCCCTGCTAAATAGCTGCAGTAACAAGACAGTCCTGCACATGGCCGTGGGCAAGATTGGCACCAATAATCTTATCAGTCTTGAATTTGTGTGTCATACTGTCCCTAATGAATAAATCCCTCGATAAGCCAGAGATGTTTATTGCTGATACATCTCATAATTTTCTTAGCATTGCTTCTCAAAATTATTTTATGGGAGAACAGAACAAAAATCTATCTTTATACTTCAGCACTTTCAAAACAAAGACGTGTCTGCATTGTATGGCAAGTGTTCAGTTACTCAAACCCAATCCTCCCTATGTTTACTTAATTTCTTATTTTTGTGTTTAAATCAGTGCAGCTCTGCCGAGAAGAGACAAATGGAGGAGTTTTGTGAAAGGGTCAAACTTGTCTTTCTTTTTCAAGGAGATACTAGACTACAAATGGGTTGTGAAACATTGCTTAAGCCATTACTAACCACAGCCTAGCAAAAGGGGAACAATAAAATCTCAGATTCCCTGTCTGAATTTGAACTGTGCAATCAGAAAAGTTTCTCAATGGTGGAGTTGCACAGAAGACAAAAGAAACCCCAGCACTAATGAGTTTGCTGGAAAACAGAATGATCAGTTAGAAGGGTTTTGCTGACATAGTTCAGAGTTACAGGGTTCATTGCCCACCCCTCCCCTTAAAAAAAAAAAAAAAATTTAACGTTATCTTAAAACCTAAACTGAATAGAAATCCATACCTGAGTTTCTAGGTTTAAAAATAAAACCACAGCCCCATAATCTCAATTCTTTCATAGAAGGTTTTGTTCACATTTGAATGCTGCTAAACAAAACAAAAGGAAAAAACCACAATTTACATTCCAAAACAAATGATTCTTCACCTTTAAATATAAAGATCCTTAGCTTTAGTTATTTGTAGTATGAGCATTATTCATCTGCATTCATGCACCAGAATATTTATAACTCAGAGAAGGAGAAGTGAAAGACATCAGATGTAGAGAAATATTTCCTTCCTCAGTGTTAGGAGGAATTTGGCTGCTTCTGTTCATTAGTGAAGGTTGTACGGCAATGCTCTGCAATAAGTGATGTCGTGGCAGCTTGATGGTTGGTTTTGCATGATGTAATAAGGGCCACCCTGCAAAACCAGCCTTTGTTTAAATGCCAGTCAAACAGTAGAGGAAACTGATGCCAGTGCAGAAGCAAACTGCTTTTTTGAATCACTTTTGTTTCTGATGCAGCTCAGAGCAGAAAAAATATACATTGTGAGTGAATGACACTACTGTATCGAGGCCCTTGCTCAGATGTCCAAACACTGTGCACACCTTTGAAAATCCATTCTGCCCCAGATCTGTCGATGTGCAGCACCCCCTTTGGAGCTTACAGTCATCCTAATGGGAGCAGGGTAGGAACAACAGCAGACAGTGGACAATGTATTTTCAAAACCGAACCAGAAAACAAGATAAGTGTGCTCAACCTCAAGAGCTCCATATACATATGTAATAGTATGATCCTACTTTGGGGAGGGTTTGTTTATTTTTTCACCTTAAAAAAGTAACAAAGTGATGGACACAATAAACTGTTCGAAACATAGAGGACAGCTGAGACTTGAAGCTCAAAAGACAGTTCCCAGGACTGAGTGTCCATTACCATTAATTCTGTTAATCTGCTCTGTAACTTCTTGTGTCATTTGTTTTTCAGTCTTTTCATTGATGGATATCTGTTGAACTGAGAAAAATCCAGTCCATGTTGTTAATAATAATAATAATAATAATAATTTTTTTTTTTTTTAATATCTACAAGACTCTTAAGTAGTACCATAGTCCTGCAGCAGTGGTACCAGCAGGCCGGTAGGGTGTGTTCCCCCCTGAAGTCACAAACTGCCCGTGGCAATGGTCACAATTTTGTCATGTGCTTATGCAGTGGTAAGTAACGAAGGCTTCCTGGTGCTGCTATAGAAATCAGATCCTAGCGGTAATAATGAACTCTGAAAATTAAAGTGGCCATCTTCAAACCCAGGTACCCTTGGCATTAAGCCACTAATCACTATCAACCTGGCTTTATTTCGTGGTCAACCACCAATGAGAGTATTAAGTGAACATTAGATGTTATTAAGCTCATTACACAACTGATGAAGTGCCACTTCTCCTCCATTAATTGAGAAGGGACTGCTTTTTTTGTTGCAGTGGATGACCTCAATTAGAAGTGTTACTTTATTACCAATGGCAAAATGCTGTAGGACTCTGATGTTTTTCTCTCTCTGAGAAACCCCAGCAGAGTTTCTCAGGAAGAATGATGTGAGCCAGGGTGGCCTGTCAGGCCTCATGCCAACTCCCTCCACCAGCTCTTGCAGAAGCTGATCAAGATCCTTCAGCAAGTCATAATGAAATATGTGAAACTTGTGTGTTTGGCATTAATTCTGTGCATCCACTTATTCCACAGACCAGGAGCTGGGGTGTATGGACCAGGCAGGATCAGTGCTCTGGTTCAGCTGGGCTGGAGCATCAGTGGGATAAAGACCAGGCCTGACCTTCAGTACAGAGGTAGCTTCAAAAGCCAAGATAGTCATCAGGATCCATCAGCAAATGAGGGTACTGGACTCCAGCTGCTCAGCCATGCCCACTTCACATAGCTAAGAATACCATCCCACCTCTCCCTCCCACTCTGCCACTAGCAAAACCCCCTCCTTGTATAACCTGACTGGCAAGACATTCTTGAATTAATTTCCTTCTTTCAACAGCCTCTTGAGGGTTTCAAATCCCTGAGGGGACTTTACCCCATTAAATAATCCTTGTAACACTCGCTATTCCTCACCTCAAGGCCTATAAAAGTTACACTTTTTCAGTTCTACTGAGGTGCTTCTGTCTCATAAAAAAACATGTTCTTCCCTACAGTGTAGAAATCCTCCCAGTGATTCTAGCCACTTGGCACTAAGAACAAAAGCTAGTATAAATATGCAGTGATATTGGTAAGCAGAGAGCTAAGAACCAGCCTGCTGAAGCTGCAGAGAAAGACAACATAGGAGCTGATGTTCTCCTTATCTGGAAATGTCAGCACTTGATAGGAATCATTTGAGGCACTTGAAACTGGTTCCATTTTGCAGAAACTCAAATTAGCAACCCACAGAGCACAACACTGAAGCAAATGGCTGCTTTCCTTCCAAGCTCTCCAACATAATTTGTGGAGAAGATGCTTTGCTCCCTCAGGAGGTCAGACAGCATATTTTCCAATGAAACTCTAGAAATATGGGAAAAAAAAAAATCTGAGAAATCCTTTGCTAGTGCCAGTATTTTAACTGCATTCTCACATATACAGGCTACTGGTTTTTCTTCAGGGAGGAAAGCTTTTAAGTTAAAGATGAGCCCTTATACTTTTCTATAGTATGGGAGAACTGAATTTGAATGAACTTCAAATTTAATTTCAAATTATCTACTTTGAATGTACTGTTAAGCTAGGAATTGCCTAGATATGATTAATAAATGGAAAGGAAGAATTTCCTGGAAGAAACAATAGCTAACTACACTCCTTTCTTTTCCTTACAATTTCTTAGCTCAAAACACTTTACTACCTATGTCTTTACTACATATGACACTTTGTATTTAAGATTTTAATATTCTTCTTAAGAAGAGCTAATACAATGTATTAACTTTTGTCCATTTTACTGCTAACCCTCAGTTTGGGGGAAGAAAAAAATTGGACAACCTTTTGCATACTGTAAATGATAAGATTCATCATCCCACTCATACAGGGTTTATGTGATTGCTATCATGAGTGCTGATTTAGGACACTGATCCATCATTTCCTATGTTCCAGGCTGGCAAGTGGCTCTGTGTTAACTCATTCCTCATACGTCCTGGGAATGCGCCCATCAGGAAAAATTCCCTGACAGTCACTGAAGAGCTCAGAACACATCTTTTCTTGAGCAAAAAGCATGTCTTAAATCTATGGACTGTGTGAACAAAGATTGCATGAACACACAAAAAGCAACTCTATCTTTAATAATGCAAAAAAAAGTTTTAAAATTAGGAATTCTGTAAAGAGTGGAACAAATATGGCCAGAGACTTCAGAGAATATCCAGAGACTTCAGTCAATGATCAGGTAACTGGAAATAATGACTAAATTTCAGGAAATGTGAAATATGATTCAATTTGTTTATGCCTCAGGTGTGGCACTTACAACTTTTAATCCTTACCTGGAAGCTTTGTAAATATTTTAAGACTCAACCTGTCCTTTCTGCATGCAGAGAGCTAGATCCTCAGCTGCCACAAGATTTGTAACTGAAAAATGTCTTGGTAATTAAGCAACTTACATCAAATATAGGGGTTTTTTTATGTCTGCTTTTTGGTATAACATCTGGTATTTTGAGACACTAACAGGTCTGAAAGCCTACCCAGGGACCAGCCATCTCCAGCTGCTGGCAGACCAGTTTCAATGCTTGGCCACAAGCTGGGGACATGGACAGCTTGGGCCGTAGGTCACTGGAGGCTGGGGCAGCAGCTGGCAGAGTTATTAGTGCGTATGTCCCTCTCTGGATGCTCAACGCCCTTCGGCCACCCCATAGAGGGGACATTTTTGCACATAGCCAAGGTCAACCCCAGACAGTTATTGCTGCTATCAGATTCCTTGAGGGTGTCACTGCTTCCTTTCCCTGTTGGGGACCTCGCTCCCACAAAGGGATGAGGCTAATTTCTTTCCATGTCTCAAAAAACATTATAGCAGTGAAGACCATGCCTTGAACTCATGACACCACCTTTGTTTGGCGAGCTCCTGGGTGTTCCTTCCCACTAGAATTTCGATCTGCTGCTGCTGCTTTTTGAGATTAGCTGTAGAAAATCAGTTTTCACACAGCTTTGGTAGAAAATCAGTTTTCACACAGCTTTGGTAGAATGTCCCTGTCCCCTATCTCTTCAGAGGGAGAGGTGAAGAAGCTATAATGATATCACACACTGGCTTGGCCCAGCATAGTGGGTGCCATTCCCCTGCCCACAGGGCTGGGACCATGGAGGATATGGCAGCGTTTGGGACTGGAGTTGGGTAAAATATATAACCATAAAGAGGTAGTTGTATGGGAAAGAAAAATTATTTTGGGAGAGGGTATCCTGCAGCTAGGTTATCAGTCTGCATGGAGATGAGAGCTCCCACCAGGGATCATGGGTGCCTGGAGCCAGTCTGGATCATTTTAACTAAAAAATAGGCTTATTTGGTAAAATCTTATTTTTTCTCCAAAATTCAGGCAAACTCCATGGCTATTGAGAGCAGTTACTGCCTTCATATGAAGAGCTTTGGTTTTTTATGTATCTAATAGGAGCTCCTTTTTTGAGATAAGTCCAACTTGATTAATTTCTTTCATCTGTGGGAAATGTAATTTCTAAGTCACCCTTACTTTGGTCATTTATCAGATCTCAGCATCCTTACTATCTCGTAGTGTTGCTTTTATGGAAATACTGCATAGAAAATGTTAGGCAAAATTAGTTAATCTCATCTAAATGCATTTGGCATAGGGCTTTGGTTTGAAGCAATTCTTAAAAAACTGCAGTTTTATAATGTAAGTGGCCAATTTTTCATCTAGCTCTGCTAACTGGCTTGGTTATAAAAGAAGAGGTTGTCATGACCCCCTAAAACAAATCAGTAATGCAAAGTAGCGAGTGCTAGCATGAAGCAGAACAGTTTTCTGTTGGGGAAGAGAACTTCATGCAGGGCATCAGTCTGAGGCACTCATGGGGCATCAGTGGAGCCCCATGGGAGCAGGGGCTGGAACAGGGCTGTGGGTGTCACAGCAGCAATCCTGGGACCAGCAGATGTGATTCATGGCCCTCAGCCACCACCACACTTAGGGGTGAAGGCTTGGTGTCCTGGCTTCCTGCCAGGAAGAGACTGCTGAACCCCTTCAATAATGCCCTCAGTGTTTAAAGAGTAGGGGACGAACCATGGACTTACCAGGATGAAAATATTCCTGTCTCTTGAGTCTTGGTGTCTGTTGGAATATTTTGTAATCAATCCCCTGTATCTTTTACCTCTCTTTCCTGTTGTATTGATAAGAAATATCCTGGTGTGCATGTGAGAATGGAAGGCGAGCACTTTAGGAGATTTTGAAGGAGGCATCCCTAAAAACACTTAGCAAATCTGTTTGCTAGGGAAGAGAACTCCAGTCCTGGGAGCTAGGTTTCCTTGACCCACCTCTCTGTGTTTGGAGAGGAGCTGGTGAAGGCAGAAGACCATTCTGGCTGTGGGAATGAGAATGGGTGTGTGAGAACATAGCTGTGCAAGTGATCCATCCCAGTGAGGCATCCTTCACACCATCTGCACTGTGAATGGGAAAAAATTGTCTGGTTCTAGTGCTGGCTTTTTCAGTGATGTGTTGAGCATAACAGGCATAGATGTTTGTTTCCTTTAAGGAAAACTGATATCCTGAAGGCTTCTCTTTCCAAAATACAACACTGGAAATTATTGTCTAAACTTTGAGACTTGATGTGTTACCACTTTCTTTTCAGCAGAAAAAACTGTTATTCCACATCAGCAAGAAACACTACTCTGCTTCTTTGAAAGGAATTTGTCACTGGTAACTGTAAAAAGAGACATTTAACAAGGCATTTAAGACAGAAGGACTGTTGCCTAGACCGTTTACATTTGTCTCAGGAAGATGAGGCACTGTGATGCTTCATCTGAAAAGCTTTGCATATTGTAGTTGGAAGCATGTGGGTCAGAGGAAAAAAGTGTTAGTCTTTGCTAGCTAAGGAAAAGCCTCATTTTACCAAGCCCTCCATCTGGTGACCTTTCAACCCACACTTGTTAGCAAAGAGGATAGCTACCTATTGGCACACGGTTTCATGCAAGCACAAAGCAAACCTGTCAGACACCTGCTGTACTCCTATTCTGCCCTGGTCAGACAACTCAAACCTTGCTATCATGTGTAGATGGGGCACTTGGGCACATGGTTTAGTGGTGGACTTGGCAGTGCTGAGTTAATGGTCGGACTCAAAGGCATTTTCCAACCTAAATTACTTTATGATTCAATGGCCTAGAAATCCGGAATTACCCAGTATTGAGATCAGCAGGCTTATGTATTGTTCTCCACTTATTCAACTGGTGAATGTCCCATCATCCACTGAGAGAACAAAAACAATACACCTTGCCTAATGATACATTATAAAATAATGAACTATTGCCATGAGCAGTCTGTTAGCCACACAGGTGGGGTTCCTGGCTGATGGGAATCTCAACAGGAGCCATCCACGTGTATTTGCAGCCCAGAAAGCCACTTGTACCCTGGGCTGCATAAAAAGCAGCGTGGCCAGCAGGTCAAGGAATGTGATTATCCTCCTCTTCTTTGCTCTCATGAGACCACACCTGGAGTACTGCATCCAGGTCTGGGGTCCTCAACACAGAAAAGATATGGACTTGCTGGAGGAAGTCCAGAGAAGGGCCAAGAACATGATCAAAGGGCTGGAGCACCTCTCCTGTGAAGACAGGCTGAGACAGTTGGGGCTGTTGAGTCTGGAAAAGTCTCTGGGAACACCTTAGAGCGCCTTCTGGTGCCTAAAGGGGGCCTACAAGAAAGTTAGAGGTGGACTTTTTATAAGGGCATGTGGTGACAGGACAATGGGTAATGACTTCAAACTGAAAGAGGGAGGTTGGAACTAGATGATCTTTAAGGTCTCTTCCAACCCAAACCATTCAGTGATTTTGTGATTCTGTGATTCTGGATTCTCCATTTGTAAATATCTTATAATAATACAAATTACTTTATAGGCTTTAAAAAGATTTGCCAAACATGAGAGGCAGCTCTTGGTTCAACAGAAACTTCCTTGACTAACTTGGAAGAAAATGCTAAAAGATGTGTGCTTTTCAGTCTTCCTTGGGTACATATAATTTTTGGAGAAGTTACCTATGGGCAAGTCAGAAGGGCTATGTCCAGAGATCTGGATCTCAAGGATACATTTTAATTTGTGTATCCTGGCTATTCTGTCTCAGCTCTTGGTCTCTTAATATGAGGTCCCCTCACCACTGATTGCCACTGGTTTGGTACTCTGCACCTCTTCATCTTTAGCTGAATTCAAATTCACACAAACATATCTCTTGGGACAGTCTCAAATAGCTGTTCTAGAGTAACACTTTTCTGTCCCAGTCACATATGTGCTAGCCAGAGATCAAAAAGTCTGCATTTCTTTTCCACCTGAGCCACCTTGTGGGCCCTTTTCTTACAGCAAAAATGTTGCTTTTAAGAGAAAAGATACCATTCACAGTGTACGGTTCAGAGCATTGTAGCGGAAACTGATGGAGAAAATAGCAGTACTGTGGGACTTGACTCATCAGTGCTTGATCACCAGGCTCTTCAATGACCTCTCTGAAATGAATTAACTTGTTTTGATGCAATTCCTAGAACACCAGCAGCTCCACACAAAAAAAACCAAGATTGAGCACCTGGAGAGCCATGTGCAGACATGGACATGGACATGGATGTGGACATGAACCAAACATGGGTATGGCAACAGAATTGATCCCTTGATTTTTACTCATACTGTTAGGACTCTAAAACACATTCAGACAAGTTCACCAACAGATTTTTTGACACTGCTCTCACAGGGGAAACACATCTGGGAATTCATTAAGTTAGGTGTAACATTACCTCCCAGCCCCTCACAGAGAAGCCTTTCTGTCCCTGGAGGTGGAAATCATCTGTTAGGGTGCTCTCCTCCTTATTATGCCAAGTATCTCAAATGGTGCCCCAGGGGGCAATAGTGCTGGGGATACTTAAGCTGGTGAAAATGCAGTGGGTCCATGTGAAATGGTTTCCATAGAATCAGAGAATGGTTTGTTTCAGAAGGGACCTTTAAAGATCACCTAGTCCAACTCCTCTGCTGGAGTCCCTGGGCAAGGACGTCTGTCAGTGTAGCAGCTTGCTCAAAGACCTGTCCAATCGGGCCTTGAGCACTTCCATGGATGGTACTCCACAATTTCTTTTGCAACTGAAAGGAAGCGTTTAACAGAGAGAGAATTCTGTGCCCTTCACAGCCAGCCAGCTGAGGCTTTGTTATACTTCTTTTCAAGCAAAGATCATTCAGATGCTTCTAGACTCCAGCCTTGCTTTTTTGAATCACTTATGGCAAAAATTAGGATGAACAACAATGCCAGCCTCCAGAAGCCAACATGGTGTGTCCCTGTTTGGGCACGGGACCCTCTGATCTGCTGCTACCACACCTCTGGCTCCTCTGAAAGGGAAAATGCAGCAAAGAAGATATCCTTGGTGATGCTTTCCCACAAAGTGGGATTGTTTTTCCCAGGGCTCCTTCTCAGGGACAAAGGTCTTGGCAGCAGCCATGCTGCTCCAGAGGTGAGGGAGATGCTCTCAACTCACAAATATGAGCAGGGAGTGTTTGACTGCACAGTCAAAGGTGAGGCACCATAAAAATGCTCCTATTGTGCTGCATCTGAAGTGTGCCAAACCCAGCCAGTGAGGGGTGGGATCTCCAAAGGTTTATTTATTAAGTTTCTGGATGGGCTGTTGGGGAGGTGGGTGGGGAGGTCTGAGCATTGCTGGCCGTGCCAGTGACATGACGGCAGCACTGCTGATCAGTATTTTCAGTGATGAGGAGCAAAGTGCTCATGTTAAGGAGTGCAGGGTTAACACTCAGCTTACTGTGCTTTGGTGGTGAATCCAGCAGTTGGGAGTTTCCAGCCTTTGCTTAAGGAATTTATCAGCACGAAAATGAACAACTGTCATGTTTTCTGTTTCTTTGGTAGGGTCGCTGGGCAGATTTTTCAATTCTTCCAGCTCCATGGCAGAGCTAACTGCTCAGTGGGATTGTCCTTTTCCTCCTTTCCTTCCTACCATTCATTTTTCCTCTCCAGACCAGAACACCTGGAGGCAGCATCTTCCTGATGCCTATGGAGAAAGCCGCCAGCCTCAAAACCTATTTACATGAATGTACACCATCACATGAAAGTTGCTTTCTCTATCAGAATGGTAAGTTGTTGTTGTTTTGTTTTATTTTTTTTTTTTCCCTCAGATTAAAGGTAACAGAAAAAGTGTTTTATCTGCTCTGGGCTATGCTTTGAGTTTCTGGGTTGTTCCATCAGCAGCTGCTGATAGTGCTAAGCCCTGAAATGTGAAAACAGCTACTTTGGCTGTCACATTACCAATGCAGTGACTACTTTTGTGATGTCTGCACAACAAACACAGCAAATACATGCATTAGTTTAAAAGGCTTCTTTATGGGGCCAAAGCTTTGGTTTATATTGAAGCAATTCTGAAATAGCATCTTTGTCTGCCTGGCACTTGTTGCCTGCCCATAGCTAGGATCAGGCTTTGCTCCATACCTTGAAAAAATTTAGATTTCAAATTAATTTGTGCCTTTTAAAAAACACAAAGGCCCACAAATATTCCAGGCAAAACTTCAGATTATTGCCCAGTGAGACAATAAGCTGTAAGTGCTCTGACCTTACAGTATCGCTAAATTATTATGTTCCTGAACAATACTGTATTGTGGAAACAAAAAGCACTAGCTGCAGCCTTCTGTTATCAATCAGCCAGCAGCACAGCAATGAAGTTATTTAACTCTCACTCCCAGAAGCTCACAGATCAGTAGCACTGGATGTGGAGCAGAAATGGACAGCCAGACCTTGATGTTTAATTAATTCAAAATTACTCTTAGTTCTTAAATGGCTGACTTAAGCAGTGTGAGTGACAGCACATGACAACTGTGAGTATCTGTATTTCCCAAAACCTAAAAGAGGCATCTTAAACCACAGCAAGTCAGGAAAAGCACAGCAGCTTGGCAATTGCAACTGCTTGGTATTTTTAAAAGTAGTTTTCAATTCTAGCTGACGTCACTAGCTAAAATGAATAGGGTCCGTGCAATTGTGGCACATGGTCTGTGTTCCTAAAGCTTGGGCCTCAGCCTTTTAGATTAATTCAGATGTGTCTTAAAGTCCTACTGTATCAAGCTGGGGTTGGTTTTTAGATATGCTTATTTAATTTGTACTTCTCTTTTTATTTTTGCACAGATGCTTCTCCAATCCTCCCTACCTCCTTTAGGGAAGGATGTTTATGGTTTTTTGGGGGTTTTTTCTCTTGGTTTTTTGGGGTGGGCTTTTTTGATTTTTGTTTGGTTGGTTTGGTTTAGTTTTGTTGATTTGTTTGGCCTTTTTTGGCTTTATTTGGTTTTGTCTGGGGTTTTGATGCTTTTTGCATCATCGGCGTTTGTACTTCTAATCTTGTCATGGGAAGGAGTTAGGGAGGAAATACCTGTATGCAGAGGGATGTGCGGGCGTATGGCTACACCTGTGGTGTGGGCACTCACACCTATAGGCTCTCAGGCGTACAGGTACTCGCAGGAATAGGCACAGGCGCACATTTATTCCCAACCCCAGGCATTCGGAGGATGAGAAACTCAGCGGGGATCCGGGAGCGGCCACCGGCGCTGCGCCAGCGGCTGCGCGGTCGCGGAGCGCCCCCTGCTGCCCATCCGCCGCCACGACGCAGTGCTGGAGGGACACCGGGGATCCTTGGGACAGGGATACTTGGGCTCCTTGGGACACGGACACCTGGGATCCTTGGGACACGGACACCTGGGATCCTTGGGATAGAGGTACCTGGAGTCCTTGGGATAGGGATACCTGGGATCTTTGGGACACGGACACCTGAGATCCTTGGGACAGGGATACCTGGGATCCNGGGATACCTGGGGTCCTTGGGACAGGGATACCTGGGGTCCTTGGGATAGAGGTACCTGGAGTCCTTGGGATAGGGATACCTGGGATCTTTGGGACACGGACACCTGAGATCCTTGGGACAGGGATACCTGGGATCCTTGGGACACGGACACCTGAGATCCTTGGGACAGGGATACCTGGGATCCTTGGGACACGGACACCTGAGATCCTTGGGACAGGGATACCTGGGATCCTTGGGACACGGACACCTGAGATCCTTGGGACAGGGATACCTGGGATCCTTGGGACACGGACACCTGAGATCCTTGGGACAGGGATACCTGGGATCCTTGGGACACGGACACCTGAGATCCTTGGGACAGGGATACCTGGGATCCTTGGGACACGGACACCTGAGATCCTTGGGACAGGGATACCTGGGATCCTTGGGACACGGACACCTGAGATCCTTGGGACAGGGATACCTGGGGTCCTTGGGATAGAGGTACCTGGAGTCCTTGGGATAGGGATACCTGGGATCTTTGGGACACGGACACCTGAGATCCTTGGGACAGGGATACCTGGGATCCTTGGGACACGGACACCTGAGATCCTTGGGACAGGGATACCTGGGATCCTTGGGACAGGTCTCTCACCTGCCTTTGTGGGAAGCGGGTCCCAGGTACCCATCCAACCAGCTGGAATTTTCCTGGAAGCACACCACACGTGGCTGGTAAAAGCTGTGTTGTCTAAAATGAGCACAAGAGACCTCACAGTACCTCCAGGGGAAGGCTGGCCTGATGTCCCTCCTGCAGGCAGGGAAGAGCCATGCGCCTCACAGCCAGGGAACTTCTCTGTCCCCCTGGTAGAAGCATCTTTCAGTTTGGGCTGAAAACCAGATGACCTAAAGCCCAGTGTTTCCACTGAACAAGAATCGTGCTTTCTGGGCACCTCTCTCCAGCCTGACCCATATGCTCCTCTTTTTCAAGCAGAGCATATTCCCTTCTACTGTATGAAGGAAGTGTGTGACACTGAACACAGCATGCAGTGAATGGCAGCATTGCCCATGTGATGTAATGATATAAAAGAAGTTTCCTCGCAGGTTCACAGGTTTGCTTGTCATTTCTCTGCCCCTGCAAGTGAAAGGGATTTGTAATTGTGCATGTTTTGAAAAGATGAGATGAAATGATTCCTGCAGCTGAAGTTACACCTATGCAGAGCTGACTGTGAGATGAGACCTAATACCCTTACCCTAATTGTTTAGGCATGAGCACATCACAGCAATCTGGAGCCAAGGCAAGAGGAGGTGGCTAAACTGCCCACATCATCCAGATTAGTGAGGGACCAACACCAAATAGTCTCACCTACCCTTAAATACACAACTGTTCAGCGGGCAGGATGAAAAACTTGTGTCATGATGTGCAGTGAGACTGAATGTCCCTCAAACCTGCTCTACACCTTGACAGGGGTGGGGCGGGGGTTATGTTGCCTTTGAGCCCAAGGTTGATCTTTTGGCCTTCTGGCCAATGCAGAAATTCTCTGCTACATGTTCAAGGCATGCTGTGACCTGGCCTTGTTCTAGGATTGCCAGGTGGTCTGGATTATAGGAGATATCTTAGATTACATTTGCATTAAAAGTCCTGCATTAAAAGTTTATGAGTAATGGACTTCCTTGGATGTTCGCTGCATCCACTGCTTGTCTGACAACCCAAAACCTGCAAGTCCAGAGACACAGCTGTTGCACACAAGCAAATAAATAATGTATTTACTATAAAATTATCCTCCATGCACAATGAGGTGCAACTCACTGCACAAATGCAACTCATCAGAGAATATCCCAAATTTTGATAAACAAAATGTACCAGCCCTGCCTAATGTGCAGTCTTGTTTCTGCAAAAGTAAATATCCTACCATGGGCTGCTGGCTTATAAATCATGGGTTTTATTTCTCCATTGCAGGAATGTACTGCAGATTTATAAAACATTTAAGACCCTGTGGTTAATGTTTCATCTGTTCATGGATATCCTGAGGGACCAAACTATTGTTTAATCTTCTACAAAAATAACCGTGATTTATACAAAAGTTATTTGAAACACGTTTCTTTTATTAGCAATACCCTTGAAAGTCAAAACCAGAACCTAGATTTATCTACCATTCATGCTATCCATATAATATATAATGCTGTGTGCATTAAGTAAGGGAAAAAGTAAATATTGCTCCTCTTGAGTGAAGGTCTACAGGTAGATAGCTTAATTTTTAAGGTGATTTGGATCTAGATCAACATCCAGCAGCCATATGAGGTAAGAGAGCCCTGAATGTGCTACAGATCTTAAGCACTCCTTGTCTGTAAAGTGACTTTGCCAGTCAAAATCAAACGCCATGAAAAAACCCAGCCAACAAACCAAACAAAAAATGAGTTTTGTTCGCCTTGTCTGGCTGCCAGAGTGCTGCTTGGATTTCCTCATGCGGTTCAGGCTGGACACCAGGGACACTAAAACCACCAACTTTTGAAAAACTGATATAGAAAAGCAAGATTTAAACTGGGAATCCAAATTAGAACCTGCTGCAATTGTAGAAGTTCTGAAAAGGTCTGTAAAAATGGGGTGACCAAGGGGCATGTGTGTTACCAGGTCTCACAGACTCCATTTCCCTGAAGTTACTGGAGAAAACATTCTTTCTCTCTGACCTGCACACTCTGAAGGCAACACATCATTTTGCATCATGCTACATGTCCAGTCATTTACAGGCTTAGCAGTGATCTTGAGGCCACCCTCCACCTGGAAACAGCCCATTCCTACCAGCAGGACAGGCCCCACGTCCCAGCCTGAGCTGAATCAGCTTTGCACAACCCTCAGGAACAAGAAATAACAGGAAAAAAAATTGGGGTTCAACATCAACATCTGGGATGATGCATACAAGCAAGGAAGGCAGCAATAAATATTTGCATTTAGTCACTTCTCAAGGGGCACATTAAAGGAGGAAGTGTGTTTGTTATTCCCAGTCAGAAACAACAGTGGGGCTTGGGGGCTGAGGTTGAAAGTGCATATCAGTAATTCAGTGTAGAATATATTATAGGGATTTGGTGTAATTATCAAAAGCAAAACAAAGAAATGAAGAAAAATTCATTCCTGCTCTCAAATTACATTTGGTCAGAAAGTCTTTTTTTTTTGTTGTTTTCCCCTTTTTATTTGAGAACCAGAAGGGGAGTCTTTGGTTTGCACCTCTGCACTTTCAGTTTTCAAGCCTATCTGAGAACCTCAGACTTTTCTGCACAGAGGAAGCAAGATGTGAGGAAAAAGAAGTTACTAAGCTGAAAACTGTTTTTTCTAAGAACAAAAGCTTAGTTAATAATCACAGGAAGTTCAGAATTAAAGTTACATTTTAACAAGTTCTCAGATACCATAGATATATTAAAACTTCAGAATGCTGCTGATCTGCTCAAGAAACCAGAACTTGCCTTATGGAGACAGTGTAACAAGCACAGGAATGTAAACAGAGGATATTGATATTTCTGATCACGTTGAATTGAAAAATTCTCTTGCTTTTCAGTTATATGTTAGTACAGGGAAGTACATGAATACAAAAATCATGGCTTGAGGTCTACCTGACTTAAATACATATTATTTCACTCTCCATTCAAGAGCAACACTAATTTGTAGTATCAGTGAGTGCAATTAAAAATGCAACATTCAAAATCAGTGTGTGCAATTCTCATGACATCAAGAAGGGTAAAGATGGGCCTTGGGTTTCAAACCTCCTTTCACGAACACTATGGCTGTGCCATCTGGAGAGTGGCCAGAGAGAAGGAAGGATTGAATCCATGAAGTGAGGAGAAAGATGGAAGAGAGATTCCACTGACATTAGCTGATGCAGCTTGCCCAGGCCAGCTGGTATTAGAAGAGAAATGGGCTTTGTTTAGTGAAAGATGCCCTCCTGTTTTGATGCCCTTTCTTGTTAGGACAGAGCAATTGATAGCACCAAGCCCTCACTTACTCTGTGAGTTTACCTGCTGTGACAGAGTCTCTGAAAAGGAAAGTCAAGAGCCAGCATGGATCTCAAAAACAAACAAACAAACCAAAAAACCACAACAACAAAAAACTCCCACAAAAACAACAACAACAAAACCCCCCAAACAAACTAACAAACAAACCAATTCTATTACTCTAATCTTGCCCTTACTTTGGTCATCCCAGTAAGGATTGTCTTTCCTCCTCCTCCTGTAATTTTTTCCCCCTTAACTTTTAGACCATTCTTAGCTATTGGTATCCTACCATCATTCATTGACAGAATTAATTATTTAGGTTTTATTTTACTGTAATTCTTGGCAGCTCTCCTTACTGAAACTCCCAGCTGCCAAATGAGGTAAAAACAGACATAAAAATGTTCATTCAATATCTATGCATTAAAAAAAAAAATCATTCTAGCAATACATCATTGTCTTAGTTACGGTTTCTTTCACCGTCTAAATGGCTCTTTTGGGTAAATCACAAATCTTAGCAGCAGAAGAGTAGTGGGGAAAGAGCTACATTGTCTCTGATTTTAATGCAGGTATGTAGGATACCTGTGCTGTCAGAAATGCTAGAGTTGTTCAGCAGAACTTCTTCTGATCTTCTTCCCCAAAGGTGGGGGTGGCTTTTCATTAGATAATAGCCATAGCATTAAGCATAAGGGACACAAACTGTAAAAGTCAAGCCCTCACCAATATCAAAAATGGGATATTTTTAATCCGGATAGATAAAAATAGATATACATATGCTCATGAGCTGTAAAAAGGAAAAGACTGCTGAAAAACAAGTAAAACATCACTCTTCCACTTAACTTTCCCCACATGGTCTTCAGGATCCTCCACATTAAAAAAAAAAAAAAAAAAAAAAAAAAAAAAAAAAAAAAAAAAAAGCGAGCAACTCTTTTTTTTATTATAT
>VZTE01002103.1:1380948-1391573 GCA_013397775.1 Eulacestoma nigropectus
AAAAAAAAAAAAAAAAAAAAAAAAAGGCAGCTGGATCCCTCTTATTTTATCATCTGTTTTGGAAATCGATGCAGATAAGGTGGTAAAGATTTGAGGTTTCAGGCTCACACAGGAAATCTCCTAAGAAGGGAGTATGGTCCTAAGCAAATTCCCTCCTCCCCAGCTGACAACTGGGACCAGATTTCCAGCTCCATTCTCCTGACTCCAGGGGCAGCAACCTTCCTGTCAGAGCCCACTGTGCTGGGTAAGCCCCACCAGATAGCTGGCACAGCACAGCCTCCCACAAACTTATTTTCAGGAAAGCAATTCACAGCAATCCAAAATGGCCTAGAAATGTTCCATCATAATTGAATAGATACTATGTTCAGTTTAATTGGCTAAAAAGCTATACGTAATAAAAATTAGATGTAATTCTACGAACATTTGACTGGTATGATTTGTGGCAGAAAGTGTAGCAAACAAAAGATCAAGAAGCAAATTTAGCCTTAGTTTTTATTTATCAATTAATTTCAGTGGCTACAAAAGAGCTCCAGTTTTGTCCCTAATAAAAATAATTATATTCCATAGATAATGCACTTGAAATGTATCTCTGTGGATAAGAGTGAAAAATATAATTTGGACCAAAATAAAAGGCACAGCAGTGAGAAGAGATCTCATTCTGAGCAGAAATCTTTCTACTTGGTTACCACGCAATCTAATTCTGACAGTGCACTCGACTTGAAAAATGACATCCCCATCTCTAAGAATTGAAAGGTGGCAGAAAAAGCAGGCACTCGGTGCTTTAGTCTAAAGCAATTATGAGCTCCTCACAAGCTCGAAGACAAGAATTGATTTTCATTTCTAGATTATCAAGAGGTGGGGGCAAGCAGGTCAGGAAATCTGACCCTATCTTGACCTGCTGGATTGGATTGTTCTCAGACCTGTTCAATATTGAAAAGGATTGTTTGGGATGGGAGAAAGGGAGGAGGAGAAGAGAAATCCTCTGGCATATTTTGTGCCCACTGGTATCTAAGCATCTTTTTTTTAACCTTGCTTTATGGTCTTAGTAATTCAATATCTAGTATTTTAAGGTGCTTATTTGAAAGACATTTCCCTGTGAGTAACCAAATCTGATAAAGACAGCAAAAACTGCAGACTTCTGAATCAAGGGAGTGTAAAAGTGATATAGAAATAAGCACAGTCTGACCTCAGAGGGGACCTGTAAATCTTTAGATCACTCCTGTGCTGTACATGTACCTATAAACCAACCAGTTGTCCTGTATTTTTTGCTATTGTGGTGATCCAAAATATGTGTAACACCATCTGTTTCAAAAGACTCCAAATCCTTGCACCATTACTGGGCTTCCCCAGAAATTTTGCCATTTACCAAGGTGAAACACTTGCACCTATGCTTTAAACTGAAATACAGTGAAACCTTTCTTATTCAAGTTCAGAGTGCATCACTACTCAGACTACTGAAACCTGGAATTACTGTAGCATTGCTTTATTTTTCTGTAGGTGCTTTAGACTCATGTGCTTTTTCTTTTTTCTTACATTATGAAGGAGTATTTTGTCTACAAGGAATAATACACAAGCTAAACAATATCTTCAAGGAGTAGGTATGAAAAATACAAATCTTGTAGAGGAACTCAAAGTAGCAGGGGGTCAGGAATAGCTTCAACCCTAAGCCAGTGTTGTGTTTTAGCCTGGCAGGCAGCTAAACACCACACAGCCATTCACTCACTTCTCCCCTCCTCAGTGGGATGGTGGAGAGAATTGGACAAAAATTTGTGGGTTGAGGTATAGACAGTTTAATAGGACAGAAAAGGAATGGAAAATAGTAATAATGAAGACAATAAGAAGAACTATAAAATCATTAGAATATAGAAAACAAATGATGCACAATGTTATTGCTCACCACTCACTGCTCAGACAATTCCTCAGCAGCGCCCTCTGGCCAGCCATCCCCCCAGTTTATATACTTTATATACCTTTCCTTCTCTCCTGAAGGCACCTCCAGAGGCTGAGGCCTCATGCCACTTTTCCAGTCACTTTGTCAGTGCCCATTTCCCTAGAAACGGATCCCAGCATTTTGGCTTCCGTACCCTCTAATTCCAGGCTACTGGCCCAGTTATCCTGGCATTGGAACAAGCAGGTGACAATGTGCTCACCTGGAAGATGGCTGAAATCTCTTCACATATCCCACAGCAAACACAGGGATAGAGATTGGGTGGTTACTGCCTTGTTTATGAGTTCTGTCACTTCTTCCTTCTGTTCTCATGATGGCCTTGCTTTGGAGTAGTCTGCCTCATCCACTTCTTCCCTTCAGTAAGGGAAGAGTTTCTTCCTTTATTGGATGAGTGGACTTCTGCTTCCAACATTTCTTCACATGTATAGGAGTGGCTGATAACAACACGGGTTGGTTCTCTGGTTCAGCCACGTCGTGGGGGTTGGAGTGGCTGTGATACCTGTCGCTTTGTTGTCAGAATAAGAGACCTTCTCTTGCCCTTGATGGTAGTGAGCGGTGTTGAACAGGGCTCAGTGAGTGTGGGCCAGGCCTCAGCATATTGCAGTGATTTGTGTCTCTCAGGAATTGCCAGTGTGACAGCTCACTTTTTCCAAATATTTTGCTTGTTTTTCAGGGTTGTGCTCTTGTTCAGGGATGAAGTCCAAAACATTGGAGGTGCCTACTGTCCTAGGTACTTGCCCGTACTGTCCCATACACCCTGACACTCACAACTGTCCAGCCTCCAGGTAGATCTCTGGATGGTATTCTTAAATAGATATTTAGCTTTAAACGAGATCCAGACCACATTCAGTAATATAAGACGTGTCAACAGAAACATGCCAGTCTGAACATCCCAGTAATATTCAAATTCTCAAGAGCTATTGTAACTAGTCTGGAGAATAAGGAAAAGGGGAAGACAAAAAGGAGGAAAGGAGGGTGAAGGAGTGAGGGACACCTTCTCCCACTTTGTCTCACCCATAGCTTGGCTCTCTAAGGAGAAGTCATAAATTATTACTAGTTTCTGAGAGATGGCTCTCAGAGTATGGAGGTGAGGGCAGTCTGAGTACAGATACCAGATTAGTCTCATGACCAGCAATTTTATCATATCAGAAGCCAGTGTTGCAAACGACAACAAAAAGATAATTTTAACCCAGCCCCCAGAGGTGACAAACAGCACAAGAGGGAACATACAGAGCCAGTTAGGTGCTACATAGTGCTACGTAACTCTGAGAACAAGTGCAACAACTCTGTGAGCAAATAAATCAACACTGTGACCAGTGACTATTAAACTAATATAATGAATGTTTATAAAAATTTCTTTTAAAACACTCTGGTCAGACCTGTCATTATCTTCACCCTCTTGGCACCACGTTGGGTGTCCGAAAAATGGCTGTTGTGGTTTAGCCTGGCTGGCAACTAAACAACACACAGCAGCTTGCTCACTTGTTTTCCCTCTCCTTGCAGCAGGATGGGGGAGAGATTCAGAAAGAAAGAGTAAAATTTGTGTGTTGGGGTAAAGATGGTTTAATAAGACAGAAAAGGAAGGGGGGAAATAATAATAATGATAATAATGATAATGATAATGATAATAATAATAATAATAAGCACAAAACCACCACCACCAATAATAGTTGGTTTTGTTGTTGTTGTTGTTATATACAAAATAACCATGCACAGTGCTATTGCTCACCGCTCACTGACTGATGCCCAGACAGTTCTTGAGCAGTGGCCCCTGAGCAGCTGTGCCCCCAGTTTGCATACTGAGCATGTTGTTGTATGGTATGGACTATTCTTTGTCCAGTTTAGGTCAGTTGTCCCAGCTGTGTTCCCTCTGAACTTCTTGTGCGCCCAGCCTGCTCCCTGGAAGGGCAATATGAGACGCTGAGGAGTCCTTGACCACTCCTTAGCAACAACTAAAACATCAGTGTGTTATCGACATTATTCTCATTCTAAATCCAAAACACAGCACTGTACCAGCGACTGGAAAGTAAATTAGCTTTCTCCCAGCTGAAACCAGGACACTCAACCGTTCAGATTAATCAGTTCCAGAGTAGTGGGCTCCCACTCTAAACACTGTATAGGGTGTGTACAGTCAGCCACCACTAAGATATTGCCATTTCTGTCAGAAATGCCACAGCTGCTAAACAGCCCACATCGACAGAAGCCCTCAGAAGAGAGAATGGGAAACCAATACTGAACTAAACATGGAGACAACTGTAACTGCAGGACTGCTACAGAGAAATGGAATTGGTCACTGGGCATTCTGTTACCCCAACCATCTGGTTTCCCAAACCTTCAGGAAAAGTGAGGGTTTTATGAAAGGGTGATGGAAGGAGGCAAGCAAAGTCATGCATGCATTGCAGCTAAGTGTAGGCATTCAGGGCAGTGGGGCAGCCACTAACACACACAGAAATTATGTTTTCTGTAAGAATCTGTCTGGCTAACACATTATAGTGCCCAGCTTTTTCACTCCAATTTTAAACTGATGTGTACCTTTAAAGTAAGAATAAACAGGCCACTTTGCCTTTTCCCTGATGTATTACTGCCCAAAATCAAGCAAAAATTGAAATGAAAATATCTAAAATGTCCCGACGTAGATCTCTGCTGCTGCTAAATCTCTTCAGTGAGCCTTACAGTTTGGTCTGTGCAAGCATATTCAAAATAACAAATGAGCACGTAAGTGTGATTCTAGTGTCTTGCTTCTTGATTCTCAAGCAGGAATGTGAGGCACAATGGCTCTGCATACATAAATGCTATAAAATCAGTGCAGACAGCTGGCAAATCATTGATTAACAGCAGTAATTATTTCAAACCAGAGCTCTGGGGACTCCACAGGAAATAGGAAGTACACTGGTCCTGCTTTCATTTATGCATCTACCTTGTTTCTTCACCGTAAATAAGAAGAAAAAACAATCCGTGTCTGAGCCAGGATATCACACAAGCCACAATCACTAGTCCTTGAGATAATGCACACTCTGAAGGAGTCTCAGCACAGAAAGCTTTCTTCAAGTATGCTCCAGCATCAGATAGATGTTAAAATGACTCTGGAATACTATGCATACAGTGCTAGATAATTAATGACAAAGACTATTCTAAATAATTCAAAATTTAAAAAAAAAAAAAAAAAAAGGTAGGTTTTCTCCCCTTCTATTGTAGCCTAATTTTAACATATTAGATGATTCATATTGTTCCCTGGATTGTCCCCAGGAGTATCACACAAATGGAACTGCACATAAATGCTAAGCTAATATGTAAATGAGAAATAATCTCAAGATTTATCTATGAACTCCAGCTTCTTTTAGCAAATTAATTCATTGACAGCAGAAGGGTTACTGTCTCTCTGTGAAACATAAGAGGGAAAATGTTGGTTCACAGAAGATTTATTTCCATAATAGACCTAACAGGTCCAATAATTATTATAGTTCACCATGTTGTTCCTGAGTTTGTGCTGAAGATTGCATTCCCTGTTAGCATAAAATATATCTGCAGGGAAAAGACAAGGAGAACAATTTAAAATGCATAATATTTTCTCCTGAGGATGAACTCTACTAGAGTACCATCTCCATATGCACAAGATGGAAGTGATAATCTGGAAATTATGTACTAGTAAAGCTCTGGGGAACAGGCAAAGAACAGTGATGTTATGGCAATGGAGAAAATGGCTGCCCTCAATGTGCAATTTGTGCTATCCTGTCTACCATTACCAGAAAAAAGAAAGAAAAGCAGTTCTTTCTGTTTTGAGCTGTTAACACTATGGGTCCTATCACCCCGGAGCCAGCCCGAGCCTTTCTGGCACCCTTGGGAAGGTGGGGCTGTGAGGGCAGGGGTTTGGGTAGAGAAAACCACACACACAGACTGCCCAGGGCGGGGAGGAGGCAGGATGTGGGCACTTCCAGATCACCCAGGCTCCACAGGGCTGCAGTTCTGCCCCTCTCTGTGCAGTCAGCACAGCAGTCTCAGAGCTGGATGCCACGTGCTGCGTGGGAACGGGGATGGCAGATGCATGGGGACGCCCACAGAAGTGGCAAAACCTGCGCCTTTTCTGCCTCCATAGGAAAAGACTGAATCTTACTCCTGTCCCTGACTTTCTGCATCAGAAACACACCAGTTTCCCTGTGCCTCCGCAGTTGCCGTGTGTGTTTGGACTGGCGAAGGGGAAGAAGATTTTGCTCTTTGCTATTTTCTTTTTTCTGTTGATATGGAACAAGATTTCCGATGGTTAAAAAAACATGGAATGGGTATTTTGACTTACTGGTGAGAAAAGGGGCTGAGTGACCAAAAAAGGTTCTACAAAACGGTTTAGCACCGGAAAAAAAACCCAAACAAGCCTGAAGTATTTGTATAACTGTATATTTAAACTATAGACCTGGCCAGGAGATGTACATTCACCTTGTGTTCAGAGGAAGTGCTAACCTGAGCTAACACAGCTCGTGTCTCTCTAGGATGTCATTCATTCCTGTCGCTTCCCTTACTCTGTTTCCCTTTTATCTGCTCTGGTTTGCTGCCGGGTGATTCGAACCAAGGGCTGAGGCAGCACTTCGGGGCTGCGGTTCAGTGTTCCCGCAGTCCGCCAACCCTCCTGCGGCAGATGAAAGAATTACCTCAGAGCCTGCTCTTCTGCACGGGCGATAACACAGCTCTGCTGCTCTGAGAGGGGAGAGCTGCGAGCCTGCTTTCACTTCTCAGAGCAGCTAGGCAGGGCTCCAGAGCTCATGCTACCAACTGGACAAGCCTGAGACCATGCACACTAACGGAGTTTTGAGTGTCTTAGTCATTTTATCACATGACACTTCTGTCTTTTTATTTTCTGGTCCAGCAATGTCCAGGGTGGCATTCACAATCATAAAGATCTGGTTTTTATAAAGCTATGAGCACATAGGTCCTTTTTTTTGAAGAAGGCAAGGTAAGGTTTATAGAAGCCCTTTGACATGGGGTTCACAGTGAACAGTCAAGGCACATGAGTGTGATAGACTCTACCAGAAGTCAGTAATTCAAACAGAAATAGAGGGCCAGGTCTGGAACTCACAATTATAATGGTTTAACGTGAAATAAATTCTTTAGCTGGCTCACAATTACACCACTGATGTTTAAAATAATTCTAGCCCAGCAGAGGTCATGATCAGAAGATTTCTATTACTGCCTTTCAGAAGCTCATGGCTTGGAAAAAGCCCCAAGCAAATAACAAAACCGAGAGCAAACCACAAAGCACAAACTAAAAAATTAGTTTCAAGTGTTCAACTTGTCCAAACAGCAGTCTTTATGTCACTAAAAACACCTAAGAGAAGAAAAAAAAAATCACTTAACTGTTACTACAGTGTGCTTTAAATGATTTTTTTTCCCCCATGTCCAGAAAACACACATTCTGCATTTACTTTACTTTAAAGTAGACTTCAGTTTGTGCTTGGTGTAGGGAAAATTGTTCTTCTGATGTAGCCATGAATTATCCCTGATATTTTTGACTTATGTCTACAGGTTGAACGTTTCTGACATGCAAGAGCTCTGCTGTTTCTGCCTGTGTTTCTGCTACTGTTTCCACACAATGCTTTGTATTTCTAAAAGTCTTTCCGCAGTGACCCTTGGAGCATTGCAGACAAGATTCTTAACCTGCTTCAGTAAGGCAAACTCTGAGTTACTACCTACAGACCTGTAAATTGAGAGAGGGTCACATACCTAGTCAGTCCCCAGGGTCAAAATCAGAAACTAGGAATTACACTCTGCTATCCTGTCCTCATCACCAGGGAGTACAGCCTCAGGTGTAAACCACTCTTGAATCTCTGTTGCAAAAATATTCTCTTTTGGACTCCCCAGATAGTTAACTGCTTCACTCTTTCTTTCTGTGAGCAGCTACCTATTTAACGTATTGGATGAAATAAATAAGTGTGGAAGAAAAAAATCTGTTTCTCTAACATGCATAAAATGTACATCATCAGCAAAATATGTTGAGTAGCAATTGTGCAAACCACAATAACTGTAACACGAGAAAAATAGATCTAATCAGATTTCATGCTTATTCATTCTTTGGCATTGCATGAAATACAGTGTATGATTCCTTTAGGGCATAATCCAATGCCTGTCAGTCTTTGGGAAAACTCTCACTTATTTTATTGTGGAACAGATCTTGAATGAAGCACGGAATATAATTTAAGATATTCAAAAAGGAAAATACATATAAGCGTTGGCAAAATTAAAAGTGGTTTATTCAGACAGATGTCAGTCCCAGATGAAGTGACGTAAGGGACAATGAGTAACTCCATGATAAAGGGTTATGAAAAAGCCTGCACCAGGAAACACCATTTCCAACAATGTAAATCTAGTCCTTGTTTTACACCCTGGTCCTTTATACATACCTGTATTACCAGTTCTTTGGGGTTTTTTATTATCCATACAGCTACATAATCTTTTTAAAAGTCCTACTAAGCTATTTGGATCCATAGAATTTTTTGCCATTGAATTTCAGGCATTTTGATGAACTGTATCTCAGAAGTAATTCAGAAAGTTAAACTAAACCAGGATTTAAGACACAATAAAATAAGCTGACACCAATTGTTCAGTGACTTTTTTTTTGCATTGGCTCGATCCTATATCTTTATCCATCAAAACTTCTTTTGCAGTTCAGGTAAATTAAATTCCAGGACCTTAATAGCATATAAATCTGTCAATATCACAGATCCCCAGCTAGTGGGAAATGTTCCTACCTATGTCAATTTAGGTCAGGTAAAGAACCAAGCTGATGCAGTTGTGTCACCTTCTCCTGCTGTGCTCCTCCGCAGCAGGAATCTGTAATAATCTATATGAATAACCAGCAATTTATTTGCATATTTTTAAGTATTTCTAAATGATAAGAAGACAGTGTCTAGAAGAATACACAATTAAGCCAGAAATTAGCCTTGTCATGTGGGTTTGGTACAAAAATTCAGCTGGCTTTCACCTCTGTTTTCAGTGGTTTACCATGTCATTTATGTCAGCAATAATACAGCAAAAATGCACAATTCCCCTATTAAGTTATGTGAGCAGCAGAAACACTGGAGTACAGTATACAAAATTTTTAACAATGTAGAAAAAAAACCCGAAACAAACAACGAAAAACCCCAAACAAAGGCATTTTATATATTTTGAAGTAAAATAAGCACATCTTTTTAAGATAAAAATAACTCCCCCGAAGGCATGCTGTCAGGCACAGAAAAATACGCATTGCAGACTTGCTCTTTTCCCTCTCAGGCACTGCGGGACCTTCAGACATGAATTATGCTAACACAGCGAACTTCAGAATGAGCAGGTTTTCAATACCACATCCTACAACTGCGTTCTGGGTCTACTTCGAATTTTCTACCCAAGTCTGCTCCCTGGAAATGAGCTACACCCAGTATCTCGTGTAGCTTCCCTGATTGTTCATTATAAGATTTATCTTTCTCTACACGGATTTTTCAGTCTTCATTTGCTTGATCCTTAAGCAGGGATTTTGTCCCTAGTTTTGCAGAAGTTGTGAACGATTTATTCTAGAAGTCCTGATAAATAGCAAGCATGACTCCATTAGCGCTTACAGGATCAGAGCCCAAAGTTGCCTCTCTGCTTGACGCCACGGTTCTCAGGCTCTCAATTAACGAAACACACGGCACGATTTAATAGTTTGTGTTTACAACAAATATTGCAAGAAGCCTTCATGGACAGAGAAGGCTGCACTACAAACCACCCTCACGTACAAACTGCAACGTGCTGTGTTGAGAACTGTTTGCTGCCGTTCTGAGAGACTTCGGCACCACTTATGCATTTGCTGGGCCAGCTCCGAAGTGAGTTCTGAAGGCGCATTTACACCCTTAACTTATGCCATATTATTCCCGCGAAGTGTTTATGTCAGTTGTCAATTCGCGCGTATTCAAGAAATACGGCGAAGAACAGCTTGTGAAGCACCGTATCAATGGTAAGGAATAATCTGTAAAAAAAATCAAAACAAAACAAATACTGCAAATAACGGTGAAGAATGATTATTCACGAATATATATATATAAGTAAACTTTCAGATGTGCTTTAGTCTTAAGTTG
This sequence comes from Eulacestoma nigropectus, assembly GCA_013397775.1. Classification (NCBI taxonomy): domain Eukaryota; kingdom Metazoa; phylum Chordata; class Aves; order Passeriformes; genus Eulacestoma; species Eulacestoma nigropectus. The sequence continues at coordinate 1,390,975 of VZTE01002103.1, forward strand.
TTAGCTAAAAATAAGCCCTTTAAAGCGGTGCCTTTAAGACCCCACTGACCACCAGGAGATTTTTGTTCTGAAAGCGACTTTAACGAAAAGGCTGAAATGACCGCTCGAGGCAAGACGATCACTTAAATCACTTCAGATGATCACCTAAATCATGGAGAGGTGAAGCTCGGGCACTTAAAAAAGCACGAAGCTGCCTAGAGCGAATAGTTCCAGTGCTATTTGCTTCTTTTAAAAACCGCGTCGGGAAGGCTGGGGGAAGGTTTAAATTGGCGCTCAGACATTCGGTGTCTCGCAGGCATCGTTCCATTAGCGGAATGTTTTCAATTAACCTCGTAGGCGTCGTTTACAGTTTTTCACCCCGGCACACGAAGTGATGGATACCAAGAGGAGCGAAGCGCCCCACCCTCGCTGCGGCACCCGTGTGTCAAACTCGGCCCCTCCTGGCTTAACCTGAGCGGTCCCACCGCCTCCCTCGATCAGCATTCCCCGCCCACACCAAGTGGTGTCAGCATCCCCCGGGCTGACACCCGCTAATTGCCCCGCGCTCGAGGCTGCTCATTAGCCGCAAACGGGCGGAGCTGGGACCGCCCCCCCCCCCC
>VZTE01002103.1:1397305-1423927 GCA_013397775.1 Eulacestoma nigropectus
GCGGGGACCGGGACAGGACCGGGACAGCACCGGGCCCCTGCGGGCACGGGGACTGCACCGGGCCGCTGCGGGCACCGGGCCAGCACCGGGCCATGCGCTGGGGCTGCCTGCCGTGCTGGGCAAGGCAGCATAACCTTAACCACGGACTGCAGCGGGCAGGCGGGGACACCGAGCAGGCTGCCGGCTGTGCCGCTTGACTTTTTTGAGTTTTAGCGCTTTTCCACGTCTGACCGGGGACAAAATTTTAAAATAAAATCGGAAACTAGGCCCACGGGCACTCGGGAGCTTCACTGTCCTTTGCGCCCCGAATTCTGTGTGGGGTGAATTTCCTTTCCTAGGCCAGAGGAAGTGGCATTTATTATTAAAGTTAATTAGACAAAGCAAACCAGCTCAGGTTCTCTTTTCCCTGGGAAGGGACTGGACGGCGGTGCTTCCCGGGTTGGTTCAGTGGCAGCTCCGGAGCGGCTCACGCTGGAGCCGCCGCTGCCGGAGCCGGCTTTGGGGATGCTCGGGATCGCCTCGGCCGGCGGCGAGACCCGCGCCGGGGGCTGCGAGATCGGGGACAGCGCCTGGAGCGCGGTCCCACGCCGAACAGGCAGACACGCACTCAGCAGGCAGGCCCGGGTCGGGGCAGCCCCGTCAGCTCCTGTGCGGTGCAGAGAGCGGGGGCCGGCCCGAGCTCTCCCCGCAGCCCTCTGCCGCGGAGAGCCCGCAGCGGCAGCCCGGCGTGCCCGGCTCCTATCGAAGTTTTTCGGGTGTGATCCGGGTTGCACGCTCGGGTCCCCACGCCGGGACTGCAAATATACACATACACAGTGGCACGGGGAGCGTTTCTATTTTATACGTGTAGTTTTAAGTGTAGAAAAGGAAAGTTATCCTCTAAAGAACTGCCCCGAGCCGATGAGCTCGCTGGAGCTGCTTCTGTCTTCTCCTTGTCCGCAGGCTCCGGGACTGTCACAGCAAGCCCCGTCCCCGAGCCAGGGCTGCCTGCCGAGCTCCCGCGGCCGCATACAGCCGCCGCTCCCTCCTGGCCCCTCTTCTCATCCCGCTTTCGCGGGGTTCGCATTTTTGTCTGCAGGGGAGCTTGCAGTCTCTGCGCTTTGGTTAAGCAGATGAGGCACTTTGAGGCCACTGCGTACAGTGTGTAATTTAAACAACTTTTAATGGGCCAAGAAACATCACGCTATGCTTCTGTCCGGCATGACAGTAACGCTGGGGTAGAAGGTCATGTCGTGCCTGTGTGACCCTCTCGGAGCTGGGCTGTGACAGCTCACAAGTGCTTATGTACATGGGAAAGCTCTTGAATTCAGTACTCGGCATTTAGGAATAATCCCATGAAAGAATTACGTGTGACATTTGTGCGAAGCAACGAAAGGATTTTTTTTTTTTTTTTTTTTTTTTTTTTTGTGGGGTGTGGAAGTGTGTGGGGAAGGGAAGAGAGGGACAGGGAAAGGTATTCTGCTTTTGTGATTTGAAAAACAAATTTAAATCGCTGTGAAGCTCCAGGACACTTTATTCTGCAATGACCCAACACAGGAAAAACATTTCCCTTTTCCAAGAGAAGGGTGAAAAGCCACCTTTTCTGACAACGCAGTTTTACAACTGTCTCTGTATTGTGTGGCTGGAAGACTGTGGGGCTGCTTGTGTGCAGGAGAGGTTAGCACGGGGATAAAGAGGCTGCAGGCATTGGGAAAGCAGTGATTCCTGAGAACCCATGTGTTGTTCCCCCTCTCCCCCTCCTTGTTCCGCCCTTAAAAGCCTAAACAGACATTCCAAGAAGGAGGAAACAATCCTGATTTGTTTTCATTCGAGGTTGTAAAGCAAGACCCAAACAGAGTTAGAAACATAAACCAACTGAAAGATCTCCCAGCTGTTTAGCTGCTGCTTCTAAACAAGCCTGATTTCTTTTTCTCTTTCTCCACTCCCAGATCTCCCTGGCTTGTGGTTTCTCTCTAAATAAGGAAGGTTCCTTAGGGAATAACTTGCTGTAATTCACTCCCTCAAGAAATGACTGCGTAGTTTGGTGAGAAGTGAAAGGGGCCTTGAGTTGGGGAGGGCTCAGGGAAATAGAGATGGCTCCACAGGCGAGGGGATACATCTGCTATGGTAACAAGGAGAAACAAATGCTACACTTCATTGCACAAGTCTGATTACCCACCGGGCTTGGAAAGAATCTCCTCTCCCATCTCCAAATAATCGGAAATAGTTGACCCTGTGCAAAATTGCTCCCCCCTCCTCTCTTTTCCCAGTGCACTGGTCATTCCCAGGAACCGCACTGGGAGTTAAGCATGCCCTGTGGTGAAATGCATGTGTTTGCTGATGAGCTTGTTATAGGGTCACTGCTGAACTGGGGCCCCCTCACTCATTTTCTCCCCTCCTCTTACTAATCCTCTGTCCCCAAGCCTCTCCCAGTCTTTCTTCAGTATCACACCGGCTTTCTGGCCTCTTCGTGGACAACCATTTCTTTTGGTTTTATTCAGGCCACTTTGCACCCTGAGGGTTTTGAATACAGAGCCTGTGGTTTTCTAGTCTATTTTGCTTTCGCATGGAGTCGGAGAATTGTGACTTTAAAATGCTTTCACTGCATAGTTTGTTTGTTTCTATAGCATGGGCTGTCTGCACTGGTGAAACCCTGAAACCTTCCCCCCCTAAACCCTCGCTTTCTCCTTTCCATGAATTTAAGGCACTACAGAAGAATGTTGGCCGGAAAACAGCCAGATCTGTGCCGGGGGCAACGAAGCAGGACAAAGTACAACTCGGCATCTTTCCCACAGTGTCACGTCTGCAGACTCGACAAGGGAAAGTGATTCCCTAGGGAAGTAAGGGGGCTGGGGTGTGAAACTAACAACAAAGCAACCAAGCAATTGACAAAAAAAAAAGAAAAAAATGGAAAAATAAGGGTTTCAAACCCCCCACTCTCCCCCATTTTGGCTTGCAGTTATTGCTGTGCCACAGATTATTTCCTTCCATATGGATGCATTTGCTTGGCTTCGGAGCCTGTGCATGTGTCTATCTGGTACGAAGTGTTACCTTTTTGCTCTCATTAAGGGAGTATTATGCCGTGTTGTTAAATGTTATCCTCAAATCTTATGAACTGCGTTCCCAAAGCCATAAGTGCAGGGGCGGTTTGGGGTAGAGGGGGAAGTTAAGAGACACACCATGCTTTTTATGTATATATCTATATACACACACACAAACACACACACACACACACACATATATATATACACATATGTATATACACACATATAAATACATATATAGACACACGTCTATATATGTGTATATGCACATCTGTATACCGATATATGCGTACCTATATATGCGTGCATGTTTATATGTACTTAAATATACAGATACATGCGAGAAATCCGAGCCGCCTGTGCGCGCCCATGTCCCCGCCTGTGCCCACGCCGCGGACACTCGCGCAGCCCTGCCGGGGCAGCGCCGGCGTGCGGCCACCGGAGGGCAGCAGACACCGGGGAGCGGCCCCGTTTCCAGCCCTTTTCCTTTCCCCTGCAAGGCTGCCGGACGGTTTTCCGCTGAGGCAATGGGTTTGTTTAATACAATGGGAAAGCTGGTGAAAATTTGGGTTAGCGGAAGCCGCATTCCCGCAAAGAAAAACATGCAATGTTTTCCACACCCGTGCCCCGATACTTCTAGCCTTAGCAAGGGAACTAATCCCTTTAAAAAAACCAAAACATTTCTACAGCTTGAAAAATACCAAGACAAATTTTTGAAGTTATTACAGCTGGTTTGGGAACATTTTCACCTTGCTTGCCTCACAGAAAACAGTAAGACAATGCTGGAAAAGCTGAGAGCAGTCTTACTGTTGTCTAAATGAAATTGTGGAGTCTTATGAAATCCTGGCAAAACATGTGCATTTAATTCAGGAGAGAGCTTTTAACATAAAGCAGGCAATGGATACACGAATTGGAGCTGGATACACAGTGGGATTTCTTTTCTGTGAATTTTCCTTTTAATTTTCTAACTTGTCCACTTTATTGAGCTTGATGCTTCTTCAAGTTCTCAGTATTGCTCACATAAAGGAGTTTTGAAGCTCCAAATGGCTGCAAAAGGCAGTTTTGTTTTCTGTTGGCACTTTCACCAGCAACCTGCTCATAAGCTCTGGTTGGGGACCACCACTGGAAGGGAGTGAGAAGCTCAAGTAGGCAGCCCTAGAATAAATGATTCTCTCATGTAAAAAAATCTGCATCATTTTAACTGTGATTTTTGTGCAGAGCAGGTAAAAGGCACCCAATTTTTTGTCAGTGATTTCACAGTGCTCTTGCAACACTGTAGCTCACTAAAGATAAAATAAATTGGCTGAAATTTAAATTTTTTCTTCTAACAGTGTACAAAAAAAAAGATCAAATGTTTAGATTTTGTGCATGCTGTATAACGTAAGTGGTATGCTGGAGAGGACAGATGCAATCCGAAGGTTACATTGCCAGGTCCGAGCGATCATGGGGCTCAGGGGACTCTGGGATTATGTATTGAGTCCATAACCTGTGGCTGAAGGTCCTGATCCCTCTGAGCCTGCAATAGCTGCCGGTGACATGGTAACCGCAGTTCCTGTCATGTCAGTGATCGGGGGATAAAAGGCCATTGAGCGTGGGGATGCTTGGAGCTGAATAGGAGCACTGCAGCAGTTTCAGAGCCAGAGTCTCTATACATGACATTCAAGACAGATTCTTTCTTCTCTTTTTCAAAACAAAGAAACAAATGAAACAGGAAACGCTCAGCAAAGAAGCTCAGTTGCTTTCTCATCCTCCTCCTCTGGGCCTTGGTGAACTGGATGCAGAGGGAGTATGAGAAGACTCACTGTGAGCTTGCAGAGAAGTGGCTGATAACAGAGATGATGTGATGTATGAGTAAAGAAAGGCCTCTGCTCCGGAGGTGCTCTGGCCTTACTCCAAGCCTGGCTGATAAGCAGTTTTGAACGTTTTGCCTATTGGCAGTAAAGTGATCTTTCCAAAGGGTAACGTGTTTTAATTTGGACATTGCAAGCCCCACTGTCGACCAGCCAGATAAAATGACTATTCTGACATTTTGCCTGTCCTGTCATCTACATGCGTAAAATATCATCCTGAAAAGCAGACGTTCAGTGTTTCATTACCCAGAAAAATAATCCAGGCTCCCAGCAGAGGTGTACCCAGTGTACCCAAGTAGGTATGTGCATGACTCTATCCCGAAGGATTTTTTCCTGACATCCCCAGTAATTACTTATACTTCAGGAAGCACCAAGATATGGCAGTTCCAGCAAAGATTCCTATTACAGGAAATACTAATGGGAATTTCAGACTCTAATTTAACTCCTGGTCATGGCGCCTGTGTCTTAGATATCTCAGGCCAGACTTGTACTATGTGAATTGAGTCAAGGGAATGGTGCTGATTTAGCCCATTTGGGAAATCTATCCCACTGTGTTCCTTATCTGTTTGCCAACATAAAGCCTGTCATGGAACATAATGTGCAGTGTTTGGGTAGCTTCTGAATAAACTCTGGAAAAAAGTTTTCATATATTGTTTGACAGTGTGGTCCTGTTGCTGTGTTTTTTCTAGATATTGAGTGGAAAATACACGCAAGAGGCAGATGCTGACTTTTTTGAATTTGGGAAGCCCCTCTCATTATGACCAACTGTGAGACTGTAAACAGAAATTCATTTGGTGTGAAGATTATAAGCTGCAGCTCTTGGAGGGTATGTGGGAATGAGTACTGTGGTCGATGCAAAAGCTTTGGATGGCAGGAAGGGGGAGCAGAAAGGTAAAAAACCCTGCGTTTGGGTTTTTTGGTCTGGAAAATAACTAAAACCATGCATTATGGGAGAAACCAGAAAGCTGTCTTTCTCATGAGCCTGAACTTCAAAAATGGTTCTCCCTCAGCCTGTCAGGACCATCCAAACAGTCTTAGGTAAGACTTAAATAGTTTGGGGAGACACTAAGTATGGAAACCATCTTGAAATTGCTGCTGAGAATAGGATACTGCAAATGAGCAAGTTTAGCCCTATGCTCTGTACCTTTATCTTGGCAAGGAAAACTTGGTGGCCCAAAGGTGAGAATCCTGCAAGCCCAGTGGATGCAAAGAGAAACACTATGGTTTGCACTTCCACAGGGTGTGCATAAAAATGAAACTTTCTTTCATGTCTTTATTACCTATTTAGATCCCACTGGTGATATCACCAGGCCATCCTCCTGCCTAGTTTCTTCCATGTGCTCATGAGCAAGGAATAACTAGGATTTGCTTATTGTTCTACTCATGTTATAAACTAAGCAGCAACAGGAAGCTTCAGAGAAGGGCACCTTCAGATTGCCTTACATGAAGTGTAAGAAGCATAGTCCAGGGACTGTTATTGTGGCCAGGCCTAGGACATGTCCTGTCCATGGATGTACTGGGAAACTGTGCTTTCCTCTCTGGACCAGGAGTGGTGGGGAATGTGTCCCCATCATACACCCACAAAGAGGAAGGTTGAGGTGCTCCAAATAAAAAAGGCATTGAGAAAGTAGCTTTTCCATCCTGGAATCCAGCTTCAGGGATTTCTGAAAATGCATGGGGGGCCAGGACTGTACCTGTCTACATACAACCCCAATCTTCTCCTAAGTACGTAATTGTGAAAGTTGTGGCATTTTTGTGTGTGTGTGCGCACTTTTTTTCTCCAGCTATTTGTCATTTTTGAAGGCTTCAAGGACATGAGTTCCCTGGAATGCCAGCTGTGCTTCTCCCACGGGGAGCTGCAATAGTCCCCTTTGGGCGCCTCGCCCAGCACAAGTCACAGAGTCCCAGGAAGGAGGAGGGATGGGGAAGGTGCCGGAGTGAAGAGCTGCGGAGAAGAAAGAGTGATTTACAAAAGAGCTGATTTGAAGATTTCTCTGCCTCAGGAAGTTTAGCTGAGTGCAAATGTAATTGGTTGATGATTACCAGATAAGAAATAAGTCTAGTGGAATTTTGCACAGATAGGGGCAACATTTTCCAAGTAACTCAGAGGAACTGCATTTCACTGTAAAGCAGGATTTCTTTATTTCTTTTTCTTGTCTTCCTTCTTTTTCTCTTTCCTTCCATGGGTCTGTGAAATTAGTTTTCTGCAAATTACCTATCTTTCTCCTTCTTGTTTCCAGAGCTGGTGCTTCTGGAAAAGGAGGTGGAAGAACCCATTGTGGTGTGCAGACTGCAATGACACCCCAAGGACTGTGGACGACTCCCATCCTATGATGAGGGTTTCTGTGACCCTCTGCTCCCCCAGAAACTGCTCTCCCTGAAGTGGCAGTTCAGGAGCAGCAGACAGACCCTGAAAGCATTAACAAAAAGTCTCTTTAACCCATGACTCACCCCCTTCCCCTACCCGGCAGGTCTCTACTTGAAGGATTTACTCTGCCCCTCAGTATTTTTCTTATTCAGGCTGATCATCAAGTGCAGCGATCCCTAGAAGGGTGTTTTATTTCCTAAGCAGGCAATCTTCAGCATGGTCAGACTTCAACATCCCTCTGACATAAACTTTCAGACCTAATACAGTGATATATTCACAGGTTTAAGGGCAGAGCAGGTCTTCAAATGAGGGGGAGAGGTTAAAAAATAATAATAAAAAAAGGCTTTTCCTTTCACGTAAGAACTGGCTGATTTGTGGTTTGAACGCCCCCACTAGATACTGAACAGAGGGCATGGAAAAGGTTTGTTTGGCTTGAGCTCCTCTTGTAGCTTTTGGCAGGACTGCAGTCCCGGCTGGTCCCCCGCTGGCCCCGCTGGCTTGCTCTCTCCAAGGTGTTGACAGAGTTTTTCAGCTGCACCAGAGGCCGCAGATCTCATGTCAGGCTTTGAGATACACTTCTTGATAAACACATCTGCCTCCAGTGATTGGCAGTGCTTTTTCTGGAAAGGAAAACAAGAAATGGCTTTATGTAAACAGGCTCAGCAGTGTGCGGAGTGTAGCACAGCACGGCTTTGGGAGCATGGCTGAGCTTTTGCCCTCCAGCCACTGGGCTCTCAGTGATGGAGAAGTGGCCACTTGCTGACAGGGCTTTGGTGGGGGCTGTGGTTTGCCCAGCTGCAGCAGCAGCCCTGCTCTGCTGGCTGCCCTCTGTCAGGGTAGAGGAGTTGGCTGAGCCATGGTGGCTGCCCTGACTGAAGCATGGTCACTCCACCATCACCACGGCTGCTCCAGCCAGCCCGTTGTTATTAAAATGATTTCTGTGGATATGCTGCCATGTAACTTGGTCCTTTAGCCACCATCAGTTTGAAGTGCTGTCCAATGGTGGCTGTTTACCCTGTCTGTTGAGATCACTGGCCATGGGCACTCACAACCCATGGAAATGGGTAGAGAAAAGTCTTGATGAGGCAACATGGCAGCTGGGAGGGCAGAAGACATCCTCAGTGTCAGGGAAGTGTCCCACTGCTTGACCACCCTTTCAATGAAGAAATTTTTCCCAATATGCGTTCTAAACATTCCCTGACATGACTTGAGGTTTTTTTCCTCTTGTCTTACTGCTCATTAGCTGGGAGAAGAGATGGACCCCCACCAAGAGGTCTGTGTCTGGAAGATAACTGAGAGAGGGATCATCTCTTGCTGAACATGAGTGCTTTGCAGAAGTATGCATAACAAATCCCTGATCTCTTGTGCCCTGAACAAAAGCTGCTAGTTTTGGCTGTGGGAGAATGGGTTTCTCTTAAACAGAAGTAACAGGTTTTGGTCAGCATTAGCCCTGACCCAGCAGGTGATGGCAAATTCCCCTATGTGCCTTTTGAAAATGAGACCTGTTTTCACAGGCGAATACAGACCCTGAGTGGTGTTTTTAGCACCAGTTTTTGTACTGCTATAGCAGTACAGTAGCAATTGCTAAACTCCCTTGCTGTTTGCTAGGAGACCATGGAGTGGGGAATGTTTGAAAACCAGCGCAGGTCCTCAAAGCCCGTGATCATCACCTCTCCTTCTGCCGTCTCCCACCTGATCGCTGTTGCAGACTGATGCAGGAGAGAACCATTTACATCTCTCAGTCACTTCTCGAGGCTGTGGAAGATGACTGTAAGATGCTTTTGGTGCAGTAGAGTCTGGCATAAACCCAGTCTGTAAATGCTTGATCTTTCCCACTGCAAATGCTTCAGTCAAAGGCTGATGGCATTTCTGTCCAACAGACAGTACTGGGTCTGACAGTTGTTTGTCAGGAAAATATAGACTGCTTAAGCTATAGGCACTGGATAAGCATCTTGAAAAGAAATCAGTGGAGTTAAAACAAAAATCTAGAGCAGATGTTGAAAGTCCCTTCTTTCCATATTTTATCCCCCCTGAGGGGATAAAGAGAGGAAAAAAAACCCTTCTGCACAAATGCAGTTTGGAGAAGGAAATGGCTTCCTGGTGGGGGCCTTTCTTTATGTCCTGAAACTCCTGAGGCTGTCTGCTGTTCCCTGGTTAGTTATCAGGATAGACTGGGGCACAGCAACCAAATGCTGCAAATGCATTCTCCCCCAGGGCTCAGGGTGTTGAACAGAGGTGCTGGGGACTTTTCCCTTCCCAGCTGAGTACACGTGGCAAACTTCACTTTGCAAGTGCACATTTGTAAGGTTTCCTCTGGGGCTCGTGATTTTCCTCTTTCTGAAGTGGCTGGGGAGCAATAAGCTTGAAGGGCAGGGTGTGTTCGGAATATACTGCTCCTTTTGTATATTCTTCCCTTTCTTAAATCAGAGCTTGATTTAAAATGCTGTGGCTTGAACAATTCCGTGCAAGGGAGAAAAATAACACAGTGGGGGGTAAGAACAGAGTGTGGTTTCATTCTCAGTCATACTAATCATCTGCCTTTACAACAGACTGCAATATGTTCGAGGGAGTGATTTATCCCTCAGCAGTGCAAGGTGACTTTAATAGGAGACTCCATCCTTCCATCCAGAAGCCCTCATCCCTCAAATGTCTTTTATTCCTGTCAAATGTATTTTCTTCCTATAAATTCCCTTGCACAAACTATACTTTTGAAGCAATGAGATTGTGCATCAAGTGCCTTGTAAACCATTGATGGCTCTGGCCATAGTTTGGGATGGGAGTATGTGAGGATCAAGGCAATCTGGGTGCACTGGAATGTGAACACTGTTCCCCCCTCCCCATCTATGCAATTAGCAAGGTCACTGTGCCTTGTAGTTTTAGTTCCATAAGTGGAAAAACATGTAAGCTCTACCTTTTTTCTTTCAGAGAGCTGGTGTGGCTGTCATGTGTTGTTACCTGTTTGTCAGAGGAACAGCACCAGTGTCGTGCAACACTTTGGATGGAAATAAGAGAAAGGATGCATGCCTTGGGTTGGTAAATGGAGCCTCTGTGTTTGCTGTGACCTCTTCTTCCTCAGCTGATTGTGGATCATAACGATCGCTGCCATTTGGACAGGAATAATTAATGAGATAAGTGTAGGTTAGTGGCTTGTGAGCAGCCAAGGGCAAGGCTGCCTGTCCATTTCAGCTCAGCCTAAACCATGGGGGCACTTCCTTCCTGAGTCAATAGTGATCCTGTAATGCTAACAAAAGACCCCCATTGATCATTGCCCTCTGGTAATTGCTGCCAGTGTGAGCCTGCCTCTCACAACTTGTTGACATCTCTGGACAATTTGACTCAGCCCCTTAAAAAGGTCTCTGCGAAAGAAGCAGGCTGAGGTCTGTAACAGGGTAGGTCAGGAATGTAAGGACAAATGAGATTCTTCCCCAAAGATGCCAGGGCAGGGTATACATGGAGCTCCAAATCAAGATGCTTTTATGGTGTTACAGGAGCAACACTCCTGTCTCCATGTCTAGCATCAGTGCTATTTTACTTCTGATTTATGTCACTGGGACACCTGGCCAAAAATGTGCAAAAATGTGACTTTTTTTTCATGAGGATTTGCATGTGTGTGTGCAGAATACCAGCTTTGGCTTGAACCAGACATAAACCAAACCAACATTTTTGGGGGAAACTGTACCCTCCTCAAAGCTTGGGGTTTCCCATGTTCTTTGTTTGAAGCTGTTCTCAGAAGTTTCACTGGGGATTAATTGTCTGGTCATGGAGAGCTGGTGTGAGCTCTGAGGTACATATACTTGTTTTGACATTTATTTTCATGGGTTGTCCTGGGTTTGTCTGTACCCTGCTTGTAAAAAGACTTTCTGGGCAAGACTGGAGATAAAGGCCTTATATTTCAGGAACATTCTGAGGAATTGAGGCAGAGGCTGCAAGAACTTTGGCTTGTAAGAACACTAGTGCGAACAGATGCTTTGGATGAAACATCCTGGATATGAAGAAATTACCCATCAGCTCTATCATCTTGCTTCCTTGATGCCACAGAAATTTCTGTATCTGATACATTCTTCAGGAAAACCAAAGAACAAAGTACTATACCAAGTGAAATTCACCATTGGTTGCTGGAAAAAGAAGATAGAAAGAAAATAAATCCAGCAAGAAGCACCCCTATGACTCCTGCACAGAAGCAGCATGGGGGCAACAGCTTCATTCAATGGCTCTGAGATGGAGAGGGGTGCTCCAGGAAACTGTGATCAACACAAAATTGGACAACCAGTCTACACTAGATGCTGTCATGAAGGAAGCATAGGTCCATGATGTCATTCCAGGTTGGGGGATGGAAGATTGGTCACAGAGGAAATAAATTTCTTACTCAAAAGTTGGGAGCTGGGTTTTTCATGGAAATTTCGCATGCTGTTTTTCCTTCTGCATTAGCTGGTGATGCAGCCCTCCAGCAACTGATGGTTGTCTTGCATCTGATGTGCAGGTTTGATGTTCTAGTAACACCAGATGACACTTCACCCTTACAATATTGTTGAATCGATAAATGCAGACCTTGTTTATTAAGTACAGCTGACATTGTCTTGCCAAGGACTCATGTAAAACAGATCTGGGTAATACTGTGGTTCAGTAATGACAGCTTATATTAAAAGAGAAGCATAAGGCTGAAGGTTTACCACAGGATATTGGTTTTCTACACATTCTATCAGGGTAAGATCAGTGTCTCATCTTGCCAGTATGGACAACAGAGTAGCACACTATGTGCTTCATGGAGATCTTCTGAAGGATGTTGGAAAACTAAGGGATTTTTTCAGCTGCCAGAGTTCCTGAAACAATTTTGGGAAGAGATGCCCCAGTACCCATGGCCATCATCTTCCATTCCCTCCCTCTTGCACCATTGCTTGGTGAACTGGTACCACCTATCCACCAGATGCAGCTCCTTCAAGCAGTATTTAGATGAAGGCTTGTTAAGGAGAGAGATGCCTTTCTTTGTAATATCTTAAGTGGGGTGTTTCTCAACACCCAAAAAATCTATGTCTCTATGTTGTCCCAGCCCTTGGTTATTCCATTTTTTTCTGTCCTGCCTAGTGTGACTTGGCATCTCTGTTAAACTCTGCTGCTCACCTGCCAGACCCGCAGTTAAGGCTGGTATTTTAACTGGAGGAGCAGATATAGAAACAAACAAGCACTAGAGTTATTCTTCTGGCTCTGAGTTTCCTTGATGTCCTCAACTTTGAGCCAGTGCCAGATAAGATGAGGCAACTCATCTTGTGCAACACATCTCTCCAAAAAAGAAATCTGTCTTCAAACTTTCAGGAATTCTCAGTTCCTCCCCAGCCCTGTGGGTTTTTGCAGGAGTTGATTTGATTTGCAGTGGAAATTGCTGCAGATGTCCAGGTGTTTGAAAAGGAGCCAAAGCCAGAGCTCTGATACTGCCTGGCATTTGGTAACTCTTTGCACTGTCTGCCCATATACCCTGAAGTTCTCTTCCAGTCCTGCCTTGTCTCTGAGGCCATGGTCCTGATAGGCACAAAAAATTTGCCCTTTGCTAGGGAAGAGAAATCAAGTCCTTATATAAGGCTCCTGAGCAGGAATGGATGTTGGGAGAAAAGACGGCTTGGATAATTTAAGTCACAGTGAAAATCAACCAGGTGCTGCCCAGGGCCTTCATCTATATAATGCTGATACTGGTCTCAATGTAACATCCTTCAAAATGTCTCCAGAGCATTATGGACAGTTAGTGGCCTTTCTCTTACTGCTTTCCTTTTATCAGTGTGCTGAAACCCTGGATTTTTACACTCTTCCCTCAATATACTCACGATGAGATCCAGCCTTTAGTTCCTCCACACCTACACCTGGCTCTGGGAAATAATGGGAAGAGAAAAAGCCATTCTGTAGCCAGTGGCCTGAAAAGCAAAAATTCATCTGGTTTTAATAGTTTTTCCTTTTGGCTATTGTTTTTGGTCACTGACTAATGCAAGATTGCTACTCAGCTTGGTCTGTGAGCGTTATTTATTTTTGGGTCTTCTGTGTGGACGGAATTGCTGCCACCAAGTCCAAAGGGGGCATTGTAGGAATGGGCAGGGAAGTCCAAGAGTCTCTTGGCACTGTGGCGTCACATGGGACGGTCTGGGAACTTGGTCACTGGGAGCAGAGAACACATGGCACAGAGACAACCGAGGGAGTAATGCTACCTAACAGAAGATTTGCTTCTCTTTGATGAAATCACAGGCTGTGATCACATTCTGGATAAAAATATCCTTGTTGTATTGAGAGGTATAAATATAGGGAAAACTATAATATTTTCCTGAAATTTTGTGTTACTTTATTCACAGAGACTTTTTTCCCAAATATGAAAAAAAGAGCACTTCTAGAATCAGACACTATCTGATGGCTATTTTAGAAGTAAGGTAGCTGGTTCTTCTGGAATACTGTTTTTCTTGGTCTTAGCATAAAGCTTTTTTGGGGCTCAGATGTAAGCAAACAGGAAAATAGGATACAGCCAGGACACCCAGGGTAGGTACTTTTTAGTATCAAAATATGATCTGGTGTAGAGATTTTTCAACACCAGAATACCACAAAAAGCATGCAAACCTTAATGACGTAAGAAAAAGAATAGCAGTACATTCACAAAATACACATTAGCTGTTCCTGGAGAGAAGCAAGACCTACCAAAAACGACCTGTGAGCTGGAGGTCCAGGGTGATGTTTGAATCCTTTCTTAGAAAAAAAGAAGCTTTTGGCCTATGAGTCCTTCAACCCATGTTGGTATGATTAGGATAGCCAAATATCAAAGCTAAGAGAAAAAGGAGAAGGGAAACAGAAGATGGAAAACAGGGACAAAGGACTGGTTCAGTCTGAGGATGGTTTTTTGCTTGCTTTTGTATTTTGTTCAAGGAGAAACACGCAGAAAATATGTAGAAATATTTACCTGTTTAGACTCCATCAGGGAAAATTCAAAAAATCAGATAGCCTGATGGGGAATTAACTTCTCCCTAATTTACATACTTCAGAGACCTCAGCCTGTGAGTTTGTCAGCTGCCACAGAGTGAGTTGGGGCAGAAAGAAGGTTGGTGGAGCTCAGATCTGTCCCAGCTGTCCCCACATCCCCCAGCCCACCATTTTCTGTCCTTGTGTGCCACCAGTGATGGGTGGCTTGTTATCCAAAACTCTCAAGATGATATTATCGGGAAAGGCCTGTGAATGTGGCCAGCCTTCCAATGCTTGGAAAGCACGGCACCTGTTGAAAGTGTGGGAGAAAGGTGGAAAACACCAGTGACACTATAGCAGAAATGTTGCGTTAGTAATTGCATTTATATACACTTGTCTTCAAATCTGAAGCCTAAATCTCTGTAAGTGAGTGACTGGCTTGAAAAGGCCTGTAATGTGAACATCATGCAATTGGTTTTCATCAAAGACAATTATCTGGGCAACGTTCTTTGGTGGATATGTTTGTTTATGGTGCTTGTTATCCAGATGGGACTGGATGTCATTAACCATCAGGGAGTATGAAGAGGAAAGAGCAGAATATGTATTATTCCCAGCATGGTGGCTTTTAACCCCTTGATGAAGGCAGCCAGAATTTCCTGGGGCTTAGGCACCAATTCTTGTGCCAGAGCTAAAGGAGACATTGAGTTTATTTTATTTTGAGAAGGTTTTATGAGTTGATCTCTGGCATTTCACACAGATGATTTCCACTGCATTGTCACACATCCAATAGCTTTTTCCTACCCAACAAAGGTAAAGAATTTCAGTACTGTGCTTCATTCAGTTTGAATGAACGCTAAAAGTATATCCAACCAGGACAGAAGACAATTGCCTTCTTCCTTGAAAATATTTATCATAGTTCAACATTTTGTTTTGCTTCCACTTATTTTTCAGTTGCAGTTCAAAATGCTGATACATAAAACCTTTTGTAGTTTTCAGTTTAGCTATATTATATCCAAATTTTTATGCTAAACTTTGGGACTACCCAGGAAACTAGAATTGCCTGTGCCTACTCCCTGTTACCAGCTCCATCTACACTCACTTTAAATTGAGCACAGTTCACAAAAAGCTTCGCCTTGGCTCCTGAGACATACTGAATCGCAGCAAAATGAACTCGAATTTTTGGTTCTGCAATGAAATCTGAAAGCTCAGGCATTTTCTTCTGGTTTCAGCTTTCACAGGGACAGTTCCATGCAGCTTGAGTCCTTTGAGAAGTGCCAGGCTCCTAATGAAAAGGAGGTGGAATTGCTAGTTGAGGTTTCATGAGCAGGTGGGAGGGAAAGAAAAAGTGAAATTCTGCATTACCCAGAGCTTGTGCTGACAGATGAATTAAAATGTAAATCTAGGCTAAGATTTCCAACACCAGGGCATAAAGTTAAGCTCCTGGGTTTCTCCTCTGTCTCTTAAATAAATCCTAATTTTAAGAAATCCTCACTGCCCCAGCATTCCCCCATAGAAAATTTAAACAGGGTTTTAGGAGCATCCAGTTATAAAAGCTTTGGCCCAATTTTCTGAATGTATGCCACTGTAAATCACAGCATGATTCACAGTTAAAAAGGGGAAGGAAACCACAGCTTTAACATTGAACGAGATGCTGTTCTTGTGTTCAAAGTCTTTGCAAAGTGTGAAGAAAATATTCAAATCTACACCAAACCAAAAGCAAGATTCAAAATAAAACTAATCACCAAACCCAGAGTGTGGTGATGTGTTCAAGAGGGAAAAAATCCAAACCAACCCCCAAAATTACAGTAGAAAAAACCAACCAACAAAGAAGAACATTCTCTGGAGTAAATCCCTATGTTGGGATCTTTGGGCAGCTCCATTTCTCTGTGAGACAAAAGGCAGGAAAAGAGAGTCTGACTTGAATGTTGGTGCTCTGCAGTGGGTTGTGCTGCTTCTTCTGGCTTACTTCTTGAGGAGTAAAAAATGTGTATAAATGCTTGAGACTTATTTAGTGAACCAATGAAACTGAGTCGAGCGGTTCTACTGAAAAGTGTTGCTGCTCATTTGGTCTCTTTGCTTGGCCCAGAAATGCTCTTGAAAATGTAGCCCCTGGTCAGGTATCTCTGGAAATTTCTGCCTGGCCATCTCCCATGCCCATGTGAGACACACAACAAACAGTGTGAGTGTGCATCTTTGATGAGGCCAAAATATTTCATGATCACATCTTTTCTGAAATGTGCTGAGATGATTTGCCGAATCAAGACCCAAAAGCAGTTTGGGACGCTTTTTAGTTGGCTGGTGAGAAACTGACTGAAATAAATAACAGGTTTCTTTTCATATGCTGCATGGATGGCAATGAGCCCTATCAAGTGGCTCCGCTGCAGCGGGGTTTGGATAACACTTTCTGATCCCTCATTCCACCGGAAGGATTGATCTGCCAGGGCTTTTTTTTTTGGCAGGAGCTTGCCTATTGTGGAATGCAGAGAGCATGAGAGAACCTCCAGTGGCTAGGGGTGGGTATGATGCTTTTTTTATGAGATATTTTGTTAAGTATTTTACTTATTCTAAACATCAGAAACTAATATTTTAAAAACAGGAAGGAAGTAATGTCAGGAAGATGCATAAATAATTACTTAGATGTCTTTGAGATGAGGTCTTCTGGCAGCAGAAACATGACATAACATTTTGCAAGGGGAGTGACCGTTGTTTTAAGATAATTAGGCCCATTCCAGCCTTGTTTGTAATTTTCCATGGATAGTTATATCTAGAGTGATGGTTACTTCACCTCTGCAAGGAATACAGTGTTGCAAAAATAAGGCAGCAAAATAACCCTGCCTTTTTTTAAAAGTCAAGAATGTTTTTAAACTGGGCAGTAATCATCCATTCCAGCAACAAATTCTGGAAAAAAGTCCATTGAGTTCTGAAAAGTCACCAAACGTTTCATCTTGTGAGCCTGGAAAGAGCTGTGAATATCTGTGCCGTGTAATACTTTGAGCTGGGAACTCGACTCTTAGTTTTAATCTGAAACAGCCTTGTGTTTGGTTGCACACGCCATCTGCTGAAGGCGGCATCAGGCAGCAATGCAGGCCCTCCTGCGCGGGGATGGGAGGGAAAAATCTGACTTTCTGCCTTTTGGGAGCACAAGGAATCTGATGCTGGCTCAGCTGGGTGGACACTCAGAGAGATGGTGATCAGAAAACAGAAGGTTTGACACCAGCTCTTCAGCAGTGTGTGCAAAGCCAGCCCAGCCCCATCCCTGCCAGGAGAGGTGAAGCATGAACAGGTAGTGGTGTTGGGAAAAACTTCTACAAGCTGAAAAGGATCTGCTGCTGTCCAAGACAGGAGGCTGTGCTCAGCTGTTCTGGGCTGGAAGCCGCTCACGGTCCACATGTGGTGGTACCTTTACAATGGTTGACTTTACAAGATGCAAAAACTGACTCTGCTCATGGGTCATCAGCTCATATTGGCTAATAAAATCCACACTCTGCCCACAGGCACTGCTGGTCAACGTGCCTCCTTGGTTATGGCTGCATAAAACGGTACCATACTGTTTGGCGCAGCTGTACATTGGGGAATGACATTTAAATTTGCCCATAAAAGATCTATTACTTTACAGCAATATTAAAAGAAACCATTTATGAGTGTTAAATCTTTATTTAAATATAATCCTTACCATGTGTTGGGTGGAAAAAAGGCAGCAGCCTGTAACACAGGAAAGGTATACTCAGTATGTGGGGCTTTAAAAGTGCTTCATTTTCCAGATATTTTGGGGGGAGAGGGAGGTCTGTTTTGGTTGGGGGGAGTCCAATCTCTGCCTGGCCAAACCATGCAAGAAATTTTCTATTAATTTATTTATTTGATCATTCAGAAGCATAATGTTTGCCATACTTATGTGTCTGAGCTCTGGCATATGAAGGAACTGAAGGAGCGAGCTCTTCTTCTCCCTGCCCCACCCCGAATATCACCTAAGGCAGGGTATATGGTATGGCCAAACAATGGGGAAGCAGCTGTGCCCTCCCCATATCTCCTCACTCTGTGATTCCCGGTCTGTATATTCATGTTCACTATTTGTGCTGTGTTCACCATACCCTCCACACAACGGTGGAAGGTCTCTAGCACCACTAAGACATAGTTTTCCTGTGTGGACATCTAGTGCTCTTCTGCTAATACTCCATGATGGATTGCTCCAAAAGCCACCTTAACCTCTTACAAACCTCTTGCCAAGGCTCCTAGACAAGGCAAAAGCTCACAGCCAGTGCTCCTCGAAGGATTCCTCTCAGGCTCAAATCCCACCGTTAGCAGGGGCAGCGGGAGGCGTGGGGAGAGCACAGCTGGAGCAGCAGATGTGCAGCCGGTGTATGCAAAGGCCTGAGCAGCACTGCCCCTGCCACGTCCTGCACTGCTCTTCCAGAGAAACACAAGCACCCACTATTGCTGGCTTCCTCACCCTTCCTCCCCACTCACTCTGCCTACAACCTCACTGGCTTTTTTATAAAACTGGTTTTCACCAGAAACCTTGGTTTTGACATCATCTCCGAAAACTTCCTTCTTTTGGGAAAGTTTCAACATTTTTGTCAAGACAGAGAAGAAAAACTCAGTTGAGCCAAAACATTTGTGTGAGAAACAAGAATTTTTTTGCAAGGAAACAGCTGCTGCATTTTACTGTTTGTTTGGTTTTATTTTTTATTATTATTATTTATTTCCCTATTTTTTTTAAAGGAAAAACCTGACCCATGTTTTTTTTTCTTTGTGCTTGTCAAAATTTTCCTCAAGAAAAATATTTGGTCATCTTTTCTTATGTCTATAAATGCTACTGGAGACAAGTCATGAGGCCTCTACCTAGAGAGACAGAAGAGGGAAGAGCAAGAAAGATTCTTGCAGCCTTTTCCTTTTTAAAACATTATTTCAGAAGAATGCAGAGATTTATTCAGAACCTGTAGTGCAAAATACAGCAGTGGTCTTTTTATTTTTACAAATCTCCAGGACAACTGGAAAGATCTTTCCTATTGACCCAAATAAATCATATCCTGCTAATCTAATTCATACTGAGATGTTAGAAAAACAGGTGGATCCAGCTTATCTTAGTATCTATGTAAATATTCAACTAGAAATTTGTGTACAGTAACACTGTCATTTTTACTTATCATGGCAAATCTTGACAACATATTAACCATGTTTTTTTTCCTCTGCATCCACATCTGAAGACATTTTCATTCCGACCAGAAAATAAAAAAACATGGCATGCAATATGAAGAATAACTTATCCCAGATAAAACACAGGGAAGAAAAATAATTTTTGTCCAATGTTCATTCTGTAGTGATGCATTTGTGCTGTTGCATATTTTCTTGCTTTTCATGTAGCATTTTTCATTTTGTTTACATCTTACAAATATTACAGCAAATGAAGCGAACATAGCAGAGAGGGCAAATAAAATTTACTTGTCTGTATTTATAATTAGAATTGGAGAAGGACATAAACATGGATCAAACAAGCAGAAAAGGGAAAATAAAAGTAACCCTTGTTAAGCACTACGCATGTTAGTACAAAGCATTGCCTAATGCAGTGTTGATAAAAGCATTGTTAACTTTTTCCAGGATAAATTCTTATGCTGGAATAACCATCTGTTACACAATCAGCACAAATCAGTGGCAATCTTTAGGTCGAGCCTTAAATCCAGTGAGGCCCTGCCGAAATCAGTTCTGGTACTTCAGATTAAGACCACAGTAACTGAGATCAGAATCTGATCCACAGTCTTAGCTCATATTATTGCAAGAGGAGTAAATCTTGTTAAGTATGTGTGGGGGGTTTTCCCCAGTTTTGTGGGCTCCCTCCAATGTTCCAGCCGCTCTTCCTTTCACCTCTATTTGCATGGCAGTCATTCCCATCAACAAGACACAATGGATGTGCTGTACAGGGGCAGAACGGAGCAGCGATTAAAATTGGCCTTGCAAATACATCCAGTGCCTTCAGGAAGATCAATCTGAGTCAAGTACGTGAAAAGCTGGAAAAGCCTCCATATACTTTTGAATGCACATATTCATTTGGAGCAGATTGCTGTTCCTCTGGTGCCCTGTAAATCCTTGAGGAATGCAGCTGAGGTCTGGGATCTTCCGCAAAGGGATTTAGAGAGTTTGTGAACACAAAAATGGGGAATTTGTCTGACTTTTATAAATCTGACCGTTTTAATATATTTTTATAGAGAAATTGTTAGTCATACATATATTAATAAAACTGTGCAGCTTGAGAGAATCCTCCATGAACCAACCAGTCCTATTAGCCATGGCTGTATTCAATATTTGAAAGTTTTTGCCATATAATTTGGATCAATAATTTTCAGACGAGGTTTGCTCATTAACGCTTCTTTATTTATTACTCGTGATTGGCCACATAGCATGGCTTTGCCTCCTTAAGTAACAGAGATGGGAGAATGATAATTACAAATTATTAATAATTATTTTCTGTGTTCATGCAGAACCAGTGGCGAAAAATCTTGACAAAAAGGAGTCACACTGAGATAATGCAGCTCATATTCAAAATGTGCAAGTGGATTTTTTCGCTTCATGACTCCTATGTCCTATGCAAAATAATCTCCTTTGGTTTTTGGTAGAAAGGGCTAATTTAATTCTTATTAATCCAGGTGCAGTAGTGAGCATGATTCAAAGATGAGGGGCAATCCAAATGCTCAGACTTAAGGCCCTTTTATGTTCCCAGTCTGTTGGAGCTATGCATGTAGTTAGGAGTATTAGCTGAAGAATAGATTACAGACACCTTTAGGAAAAATGCTGTGAGAATTCTGATATTGCTGAGTCAAATTCTGCCTCATTTTTTGATAGCAAACCAATTGTTGATGCAGATCTCAGGGCATTTGCTCTGTGGGCTGTAGATTCCATGAATTTAATATAGATGCACAAATTATGTTTAGTTAAAATTTCACTAGCATACTAATTTTTTTACTGTGTATTCATCACTGTTTCTCAGTGGCCAGCTTTCCAATCATGACAGGAAAACAAAACAGTAACTGTAGGGTAACAAATCTCAGACACAGGAACTCTTGTATTTTTTTGGCAAAGTAGAGTGCATTTTGGGACATACAGTGATGATTTGCAAATATGGCCCTGTTTTGGCACAACTGTCACAGAGAGAGGGAGGGAAATCCAGAGCACTTAGTAATCCAGAGGGCTTTTCTGGCACTTTAGAGAGGTGTGAGATCTCATAACTCAAGCATTCAGGGAAGAGTATTTCCTGGTTTCTCCTGTGCAGGCAATTTCACTTTATACAAATCACTGAGGATGTCCTCAAGCAGGACATTGAATCTGAGATATCGTGACTCTGGGAGAGTGCCTGGATCAGTATTCCAATACAACATTACTTGCAAGCATGCAAAGAGGGAGAAGAGATGAAGTTATCTTCTGCCTGAAATGGAATGAGAACATTTTTGAAACATTTTGCTTTCTCAGTCTATGAGCGAAACATTATTTACCTGTTGCTGTTGTACTGGGGACGGAAAGAAACGAAGCAGGCAGATTTCAGGAAAAGCGGAATTATTTATTAATATACAGAGTGGTTTATATCCTCTAGGTCGCTTGAATGGCATAAGGTCGTTGGTTCTTTGACCATTCACCTCTCAGGATGATTGGCTAGATTCAACAACACCCATTCTAAAACAATTCTTCAGTTAACCGTAACAATATTGCAAAACATCTTGCACCTGCAAGATAAAGAAGTTAGTTTACAGAAACCTCTAACTGTTTCTCAGCCAACATCCGTGTGAAAGTCTTCACTTTCACACGGACACTGGCAGAGAGCTGGAAAGTCTCTCTGCAACCAAGCTTTCAGCATCCACATTTACCCATTGCCACTAATGGAGAATGACCATAAAAGCAGTGCAGGACCTGTAAGCTGACATCCATTCAAGTCACTAATATTGTTAGAAATGAAAACAAATTTATAGGAGAGCCAGTTCTTCTCCCTCTTGCATTGTAAGGTGCTGTGTTGAGACAAGGAACTGCTGCTTCTCTGTTCTGTGGATTTTCTGCACTGTATTTCTGAGTATTTCTGTATTTCAAGCTACCTCTGATTCTTCTTTAGAACAATGCATGTGTTCTGCTGCATTTCTGTGTAGGCTAAGTGTAAAGACAGACCTAAATTAATTTGACTTTTCAGAGGAAAAAATAGTTATTTGTCTTCTCCTGACTTGAAAATAGCTTACAGTTTAGGTTTTTTAACAGGTATAAGTGAGAAAAAACATGTTGGTAGAGTTTTATTTTTTTCTTTAGTGCTCTGTAGAACTTTGGCTTTCATCTAGAGATTTTTTCCCTGAATTGAATATTTTAAAATTGAGTTTGACTAATGACCTTTCAGAAAAGTCAGACCATTTGTCATCTTGCATGAGAGAATGTAGCTGGTTGTAGTCAATTTTATTTAGAGATTTATTTAGAGATTTTTTTTTTGTTCCCATGCTGCTCACAGAAACCATTTGAATCTCATTCCCTTGAGGAGAAAACAATAAACATATTTTTGATGACTTGTTAATATGACTATCTTCCTGAGATGCAGACACAGATATGCTTGGTACATATCTTTGCTTGTGTACTTTTGTGCCTCATCTGACAGAATGGAATATGGTCATGGTACCAACTGCTTCTTGTGATGAGCCCAAGTGAAGATTTATTGCACAAAATCATTTGTCGAAATGCTGCCTTTCCTTAGAGATGTTTTTCTTCTTGTTCATATTGTTGCAGATGATTTGCGTAATTGTTGCTATCACATCTGATGTACCCCACTTTTGTCCATGGTTTGCACTACTGAAAGAGAAGAAATGGTGGAAGCTGAAATTCTGTGGAGTATTCAAGTCATTGCACATGTATTATTTGACCTTGGATTACTGTGATTTTTTAGGAAAGGGCCAGCAAGTCTTGGTATGCAGCGGATAAAGCACTAGCTTTGCTCTTTGAGTATTTTTATTGGAAATTTGGATCATGGTTCAAATCACAACTAGAGACCTAAATGAAATGAGTCTGTGTTTTCATCTGAGTTCCCCAATGGACAATAATCCAGATCATAAAATATACCACTTAAACTTTGGCAGTCTTCTGTTCTCAGGAAGCTTTATTGCTTTGTATTACCTTAACTCAAAGATAGTCCTTCCAGGACTCAGTTCAAGCTGAGGTTATTCAAAGAACAAAGTTTGTATTTCTAACTAACTGGTCTGTAAGCTCTAACAGGGTTACAAAGCAAACACAAATACCTTTCTGCTATATCTTAATGAAATTTAGCTGTTTGGCAGGAAGGAGCATCAAATCATTCCCTCTGTACCTCCAGCATGGAGCCAGAATGAGGTGGGGAGACCTCAGGAAAATTGGTCCTTGAATCCCTAGAGCCAGAACCCTTCTGACATCATCACTGATGGCTCAGATATTTTAAAGGAATTCAGCTCAGTTTGGGATCGATGAATGCAAAAGGTCACAACTGACAGCCTGCATTTTTCGATCCTTACACCCTCCTTAGCTGTGTGTCCCTGGCTCAGAGCGTGGCCGCCTGCCCTGTGCCCGAAGGGTGACACGGCTGCGGGCCGTGTGCTGCCTCTTGGCAGCAGGGCAGCCCCAGGGGCATGAGACCTGTGCTGAGGCAGGACAGTTGCATCCCAGGAATGGGAGCAAAAGTGCCTACAGCTCCTCTGGGTTTACGTGATGTAACTGGAGTCTCATTTTAGCCCTCAGCATTGTGCGCTGGCTGCATTTTGATGTCATGAATGCGAGCTATTTTTCATGCTTTGATAATGAAAGTGGTGCCTGGCTTCAAAGGAAATCTGGCTTGGAACATCCTGTAGCATCTCAGAGGCAAATGTGTTATCAATATAGACACCTTTTCCTGATGATTGATCTAAGGCATAATAGTCCTTCCAAAACAAAAGGCATGGATGCACAGTGAATTAAAATTTGACATGTGTCTGTGCACACCAGAAATAAGGCGAAAAGGTTCATGCAAATGTCATGGATTGTGGATGGATCCCATCCAGGTGAAATTCCTTCTGGTTATTTTAAATGTAACAAAAACTGACATTAGTAGCATTTTTTCACCCTGAAGGTGAAACATTTTCATACTGTAGCTCAAGACCAGCTCTCAGTTACATAAGTGTAAATCTGTGCCAAATAACTCTGGTGAGGCCAGTGGAGTTACTGAGGATTTACACGGGTGTAATTCTGAGCAGAGTTTGACCCTTTGTGGATATAGATATGCACTCAATTTATTGCACTATTACACTGCAAGCAGGTATGCAGGGACGTCCACTGGGGAAGGAAAAATATAAGTCCCAAGTACAGGTCATTTCATATCCTTTTCCTCAGGCTTGCTGTATTTCCAAATCAAAACTCACAGGCAGAACAAATCAACTTGAACTACTGGGTAATCACTACCCAAGACCATTTCAGCTTCAGCCCTATGCAAGGCAAAGTGAGGTGTCTGTGCCCCCAGTATCTTCTTTTACACTTTGACCCCTTCCCCAGCTGTAGTCTTGCCTTGATCAGGGCTGTGATGGCAGGAACTGAGTAGCTCTTTTTATGCTGGGCTTTCATGGCATCTTGCTATATCTGTGTGTAAATGAATAAGTGTAGATGCATACACGGGGGGGTATTGTGCTTGAGATGGCACCTTTGATAATCTAAAATAATTTGTATGCATGTAGCTGTCTGGATGGGTCCCTGCTGAGAGAGATACGTACAGGGCCAGAATGTACAGCAGGTTTATTGCTTATCATTTGATACTGATTGGAGGTTGTGTGCTGCCACAGTGGCTACATAACAACATTTTTAGGAACAAGTGCTTTAAGTGAAATGATGAGATGAATTGTAGGAAAGTGGCATATTATAGGAAAGTAGCATATGGAGACCTAAACCGGAGTTTGACCAGCGTGCCTGGATAAAGATCCCTGAGGCCAGAATGGATGCAAAAAAGGGCCAGCAAATGTTTAGTGAGAGTAAATAATCCTGATTCCGGTTTTACCCTTCCACTGAAATGATGACCTCTCCAGCAGATTATAGCCTCTTTCTTAAACCATGGGTTTAAATGAAAGCTGGTTACTTGATGTCCTGACTCATTAACATCAATATTTTTGGTCATGCCTTTTCATGGTATATTTTTCCCCGTGCAGTTCATCTTCTCTGTCTCTCACTTTTGCTCACTATGTGCCAGGAAGGCTTTTCCCCCTCACAGTCCCACAATTTCTAGGTTATTGTATTTCTGCCTTGAACAGCCAATAGGCCTCACCTAGCTACCAAAATGGTGAAAAAAATGCTTGCAAATTTCCCTTTCTGTGCCTTGCTTAACCCTGAAAGCTCACGTGACTGAGGCACAACAATGCCAAAAAAATTTGGTGATCTTTACTTGGATGACTTTTTATGCTTTCTGGGGTAGAGAGAAGAGCAACATTTACTGCACCAGCTTCTGCTCTGCTGGGGCAACTCATGATGTTTTGCTCATGAGATGTTGGGCAAAGCTTGGAGAGCTTGGCTATGTGCTCACACTGCTGTCTGGAAAACCAGAAACCTCAAATTAATTCCATGGGAAAGTCAAGAAACATGAAGTTTCCTTCTAAAACCACTGAAAAAAAAGCTTTTTTCTTCTTTTTTTTTTTTTCTTTTTCTCCTTTTTTTTTTTTATTGTTCTTTAGAATCTTCTTTAGCAAGTTTTAGAATACGAGTCACCTTTTAAGTATTAAAAATCAGCATGGAAAATTTTTCATGTCTCTATAGGACTGAGTTAGTTATTTTTTGCCCATATGGGTGAAATATCCA
This sequence comes from Eulacestoma nigropectus, assembly GCA_013397775.1. Lineage (NCBI taxonomy): Eukaryota > Metazoa > Chordata > Aves > Passeriformes > Eulacestoma > Eulacestoma nigropectus. The sequence continues at coordinate 1,423,264 of VZTE01002103.1, forward strand.
ATGCCACCCTTACCCTGTGTACATAAAGTGAACTTCACCAACTATTTTATTAGCTTCCCAAGTTGAAAGGAGTACTCTGGTGCCCAGGGCCAAAACTGTCTGATTTGCCCACAAATCAGGTCAATCTTGTACCAGATTAATTTAAAAATTATCAAACCACTAAACAAAAATCTTTCCTAAGTAATTTGCAGACAATTTGTTAGTGTCACGATTTATCCAGATCAAATGTATTTAAACCTTTGTGAGAGGAGATGCTGTTTAACCTTCTCGGAGTCTGAGTTTGAACTAATCATCTTCTACCAAAAGAGCCTATTTTCTATAGAAGTTGAAAATAGATAAAATAGATACAGATTATTTAAAAGAGAAAAGAGCTTTAATTTTTTTTTCAAAAATACTAACAAAGCAGTTTGGGATTTGCACCCACCTTTCCTACAACTTGGTAAAGTTGTACTTCTCTTTTGTATTTTTTTGTCTTTTGCATATTCTCTCTTCAAGACAAGACAGGGGAGGAAAAAATTACGAAGGGAAGAAAAGTGGAGTGGAATAATGAAAGAATAAAAGATAAATGAAAGAAGGCAGGAAGGCAGGAAGGCAGGAAGGAAGGAAGGGAGGAAGGGAGGGAGGGAGGAAGGAAGGAAGGAAGAAAGGAAGGAAGGAAGGAAGG
>VZTE01002103.1:1424082-1546431 GCA_013397775.1 Eulacestoma nigropectus
GGAAGGAAGGAAGGAAGGAAGGAAGGAAGAAGAGGAAGAGGCTTGGAGGGAAGGTAAAAATCAACCTTTTGAGATCCATCTGTGAAAACTTATTAAAATAAAGTTTAGGTGCTCTTTCTTTCTTTCTTTCTTTCTTTCTTTCTTTCTTTCTTTCTTTCTTTCTTTCTTTCTTTCTTTCTTTCTTTCTTTCTTTCTTTCTTTTTCTTTTCCTATTTTTCTTTCCATTGTGGTCTTCTAGGAAGGGGGAGGGGGGTAAGTTTCTTCCCTGTGAACAGATAAGATGAAAGTGCCGCTTCTACATGGTTGGTCTCAGCTGAGCGGTGCTGAGCTCTCACAACTGCCAACACACGAGCAGAGTGACTTAGGCAGTGCTGTGGACAAGCAGGGACTGGGCAAGGACTTTTAATGACTCCTGGCAGGAGGTAGCTTGTACGAAAAACACCTAAGTTTAGAAACCAAGAGGTGTCAGGGTGTTTCATAAAAATTCTGTTGCCCATGCAGCGAGAGGATGGACTTCTGACTGTTTTAGGTCAAAGCAACATATGATACTGATGGTTCAGGTATGTGCTTAGTCTTTTCTAGTCCAGACTTGCAAAACTGTATCCCATGTCAAAAGCTAGAGTTTGGCTTGCTTTGGAAAACAATTTTCTCACTAGGAACACCTGCCCCATGCAGGACTGCCAAGTGCAGCTCAGGGTTTTTTTTGGAATTCACAGGAAGAGCAACAAAATGCAAAAATGCCAAAGTCAGGGCACAGCATCAGAGAAGCAAAACTGTTGGGCCCCTCCACAGCGAAGTGAAAGCCAAGATCCTAAGGCAGAAGATGTGTCCTCGGAGAGAGAGTGTGAAGGTTGGAAGTGTGTTCCACTGCTGTGGCTTGCTGACACCTCCCTTGGTGCAGCACTACAGACATGTCTCTGTAAACATCTCTCAGGAAGCTCATTGGAAAGTGCCTTGCCAGACCTCAGCTGCTTCATCCCCACACCTTCACAGCGTGGCCAGCGTGGGGTTGGAGCTAACACACCAGTGACACACATTAACTAATGCCCCCATCTGACTTCATGTGTTTGGTTTACAGGTTTCACTACAGATTTTATTAGCTTGATTCAACCCCCACCCCCGCCACAGTTGCCAGGTTGTCCAGATGCTTGCAAATGATAATAAATTGGAAATACTTAATGCTAAAGATGTTTAGTATTATGTGAGGATAGAGACCTCCGAGCTGGAACATTGTGCCATGTGTGCTTTTTTCTTGTACTTAGTTGTGGAATGTTCACCTAGAATTTATTTTCTATTACTCTATTTTATTTTATTTTTATTTTGTTTTATTTAATTTTTAAAATTTATTTTAACTTGCTTTATCTTAGTGGTCTCAAAGGTTGGAGAGAGACTCAGAACCTGGAGCATTTCCATTTACCTCTGCTTGCAGCACTTCATGCTTCGAAGTATAAACATCAGAAGGATTGCAGGAACCATTGCACAAGGCAGGGTACTGAGGCTGACCACAGCAGTCTTCAGAGAGTGAGATGGATTCATCTGTGTATCTGACACAGCTTTGCTGCAGCCATGCCTACCTGAGTGTATAAACCTCTGCCTATTTAGGAGTGATTTTTAAGACTTTTGTTAAATACAAGACAAACCCTGCACCAGCAGTGTTCACCCTGGAGTGTGGCATTACTTGGTACAGCCAAAGTTGCCTGACAAGCTCTGAAGATTTCTCTTGGAGTATGTTTCTGTTGAGTATTATATTCAGAGGCGTATAATTTACACCATATTCCTCCCCCAGGTATCGGATTTGTATGAATCAGGCTGTTCCATCACCTCATTTGAGTACATGAGAAATACAGGGAGTGTAGAACTGGGCCTGTGAGTTGATAAAACCCAAAGGAGTTTTATAAACTCATGGTACAGAGAGATGTCCCTCCTTCGTTATTAGGGCTTAAAGCTCTGCTAGGCAGGGAAGGGGTTAAGGTTCCAGCATCTGGGAAGCAGCTGGGAGGAAGAGGGCAGAAATCTCCGAGCTGATCTGTCAGAGTGCAGCCAGCAGTGACTGCGGCAGGTCCTGGGTGGAGTGAGGATGCCACTTAGCAGGGCTGAAGTGGGAAGTGGTGCGCAGGAGCCTTGCTGTGGGGTCTTGGTCAGTGCAGATAAAATAGCAAAACTGAGGGAGCAGCTGGCAAGGTGAAGATGGAAAAGCTGATGCTTGTTATGATGCAACATCAGTGTTTGATTTTTAGGCTCGGGAAAAAGTGCTAGTACACCAATTAGAGTCAATCCCACTTCGGTGCGGAGGTATCGTTGTGACAAGTATAGACTTCTGGGATTGGATAATCCCAGAGAAAGCTAGAACTTTGTATTCTTGTATCCTTGAGAATTCCCTGATCTATTGGGAAGGACCTGCCTGTTTCCAAGGCATTAATTTCAAAATTTATGTGGGTCTGTTACCACCAGCAGTGGCTCCTAAGCTTTTTTTTTATGACAGTGATAGTCTGGGCTGTTGTCAGGCTGGTGAATTTGTTGAGGCTTGCAGCACTTTGTCCACAAGCCTGTCATCAGGCTCAGGACAGAGGCAATCTCTTAGGCCTTCAAAGCCCATTAGAAGCCATTCAGCAAAATAGATATCCTACAAATCCTCCCACTAGCTGCAATTTGAGTTTTGTGTTGTAGTTCTCTCGGGTGTTTGGCTACCTGCAGCTTGTGTGAAGTGACACAAGCTCCAGGACCATTCCTTACAAGGAATGCGTCTCTTGTTCTTGGGCAGATTAGTCAGGCTGGAGGGATTTCTTCAGGTTACTTATTTCTACCTTCGCCTTCTACAGTGGGCCCTACGCCTATCCTGTAAATAGGTAGTGAGAGATGGCTTGTCTTGAGAGCTGCTTTTCCACGTTTAAAGCTGACTACTAGGCATTTTGGAAACTTGGTCCCTGCTTTGGAATGTTCCTGGACAAATCTAGTTACAATGCCTATCTGTGTATGCAAAGACTTTGGGTTCAGCCAAAGCCTCTGCTTCTTGCTGCTATTTTGTCCTTTCTGGGGCATTTGAGGTGTCTGCAGTGTAAGCACATAAATGTGCACAATGGGGAACATTGTGTAGAAAATACTAGGATTTTCAAAGGAATGGCTTCTGTAGTCTACTTACAGAAAACAGGTAAGCCTCCAATTCTAATAAATTGCTCTCTGATGTTTTTTATTTTATTATATATCTGTATATTTTTCAGACACAGAGGTCCTCCTGAAAGCTTCAAAAGAAGCTCTGACAGTTGTAATTTCAAGTCATGAGGTAAGTATATTTTCTAGTGAGAGAGTTCATGGGGAATGGTGAGGTAAACCCCAGCCTGTTTCGAAATGGGCAGGTGACCAAAGCCATGCATAGCACAGCCTGGGACCACGGTGTTCCTCATGGATAACACAGAATGTTACCTCTGGGACGTCTCACAATGTTGCGTGCTGTAAGGATTGCACTGTTTGGCCACAAATGGCTAACGTTTTGCATTAAAAAAATGCAGAGCTCCATTTGAGCTTCTTTAATAAAATGTTTGGGTTTTGTTAAACAGAGAATAATTTCCAAGGAATGCAGAGTGCAGAGGATCTCTTCCAGTCAGGCTGGAGACCTGTGCTGGGATGGCGTTGGCAGTGCAGGAGGCCAGGTGCAAGGACTCGGCGCTCATAAACAGCCTTCTCCTTTGGACTGCAGGCACATTTCATCAGGAACAGCAAGTACGAAGTCCAGGCTTCAGCCTTGCCGTGCATAGGGGATTTGAATGCAGACACTCAAGTTGGAATAAACGCTATGCCAAGCACTTCTCCAATACTCAGCAGTAGGAAAATGTTGCTCACATCATTATGAAGTGTGTGTACACTTTCTAAAGGGTTTGGTTGAGAAAGAAACCAGAAGACACCAAACACATGTTGATGTAAAGCCATTCCCTGAGTTGAGAGATGTCAAATATAAATTGTCAATGTTTATACCCCTAAACAAGAGAGGAAATAGCCTTTGGTTTAAATATTCATCAGGCCAAGTTGAATAGCCTGCCCTGAAGGATTCTTGCAGTTCCAAAGGAGGAGCAGTTCTCCAGCAGAGAGGTTTTTGGGGGGATATCAGGTGGGCATGGCACGATGCTGACTTGGCTGCTCTGGAGTAGGGCTTGCTGTTGCTGTCATTGTGCCACAGCTGCTGAAGGCACAGTTAAAGCACAGTAGGTCTGTGCATTGGTACCTTCTCCTCCTACACAGTCATTCCTGCCCAGAGGCATGTGTGGGCAGCAGGCAGCTGCTGGCAGTTCTTCTGTGTGCCCAAGGACAGTGGCCAGGCAGGCTGCTGCCCTGCCAGCGGCACATGGCTGAGCCCCTGTCACAGCCCTGGGCTGTGGGCTCACCCCGGACAGGGAATGCTGGCCAAACCAGTGTGTTGGCATACAGATGGTTACAGTTAAAGAAAATAAAATTAATTAACATAAGCTCCATCAAGGTGCTTGCTTTCCACTGAGAAGGTTTTCCAGACCCAAATACACTACAGACAGGCACTTAACCACCTGGATCCATGTGGGAAGGAGGCAGCAGGTACTTATGCTTGCCTTGCTGGAGATGCAGTTTCTGGGACCAAACAGGATTACCCAGTTTATGTTCAATGCCTCCTTGCAGTCCTGCTTTCTCTGCTTCTGATTTAAGCCGTATTAAAGGTAAAACCAGACTGTCAGTGAACATGCAGTGTTTTTCACACAATATCTCTCTCTGTTTATTTGCAGTCCAGCACAGGAAACTATGAATTCTTAGGTAAGGTGTGGGATTTTTTTCCATGTTTTTTTTTAATCCTTTCAGGATTGTTCTTAAAATATAACGTTTTTTACTGACCCGATTTTTGTGTATGACCGTTTTTATTATGAAGGTAATGAAGATTTTCATGTTTTGTTCCCTGCCCTGTGTTCTCCAGCTCCTCTTTAAGAGAAGGTGGTACCCCAGCCTGTTCATCTGCTCATCTGCCAGGCCATCTGCAGTAACTGCTGAACCTGCTGGCCATTTTAAACATCTTTAGACAGTGCAGCCACGGTCTCAGACGTGAGCTCTTAAAACCTCGGGAAACTGATAGATGTGCAAAGATGGAAAAACAGTTCAGGGAAGAAAATCTGTAGGGTGTGCTCAAACATTTAGTCTTGTTTAATGTTCCAGTTCACAGAACCTACATGTACAGGCTGCTCAGCCACGCATGCCTCGTTTGGATCCAGCCATTTGCTCAGGCTTTAATGAGGGCAAGGAGGGGCGAGCTGATGGCACCGCTCCATATTGGGAAAGGGAAAGGGAAAGGGAAAGGGAAAGGGAAAAGGAAAGGGAAAGGGAAGGGAAGAACAGTAGTGAGGATGAAGCCAAACATCTGGAGTTACGGCAGAACAGAATGGATGACTGTAGGGAAGCCAGCTTTGTTAATTTTACTGTGCTTTCTTCCATTTTTTCCCAGAAAAAGCTGATGCGCTGTGCAGGCAAAGGACTGCAGGAGTAAGACAAGGAAAGTTATCATCCCAGAGTTGAAAGAGTCACTATTTTTAAACTTTGGAAAAAAAAAAAAGGTGTCAAAATGAAGATTCTGATCAAGGCTGAACAGTAATTTTTCTGTGAATTTGTCAAAACTTAATTAGCTCTTGTAGAAGCTTTGGTATTGATGCAAGGAAAAGCATAAGATATAAACCAAGAATATTTGTAAAAACGTTATTAAAGATTTCTCTTTTCAAGAAGTGACAGATTAGCTAACAAAATAATCCATTTTATTGGACAAATTGGTTAGAAAAGTGTGTTGTCTGGCTTACCTCCAACACAAATAATCCTATTAACAGCAGCCACAAAATTGATGCCAAATTAAAAGAAGAACAGTCTGAGCTCTGAGTGACAGAAGTGGCCTTTTGCCAGGAAAGATATGTATGAATGCATGAGGAACGTTTTCTTCTTGTTTTTGTATTTACATTTGGCATTAAGAAGTCACCTAAGGGCTGTTAACATCTGAGGTGGTATAAATCTAAACAGGTAAAAGACAGGACAGATTTTAAAAGCATTTCCCAGCAATTCATCTTGAACACACAGCTACTAAGTATTCTCACTCTTTGAGTGCAGCACCACAAAATAAATTACCGTTCCACATTTTTATTAGCATTTCATTAGAAATAAAATCCAAAATGTTTGACAAACCATATTTTTAAAAGTTTCTGAGAGTAGGTTTAAGGCGAGAGAGGGATTTTTGTTTCGTTTGTAAAAGGGCTAGGGTTTGAGACCTCTGAGGCATTTAATTTTTTAGCACTCAAGATCCTGCTCCTCTCCTGTTGAGCCCTTTTTAAATTTTCCATGTATATCTGAGAACTCAGTAAGGATCTTTCTTGAGGACGGTGCTAGTCACCGTGAGGAAAGGAGTTGAAATCCAGCCATGAATAATAAATGTTTGGGAAACAGGTGAGAAATCATTCTTGCCCAATGGCTGAAGCTTTACCAGCATACTTAACACCACCGATCAGACCTTAGCTGCCACAAGTTGCCTTCTGTGGAGCTACTTTTCCTTACACTGGCTGAGAATCTGGCCCCATCTGTTTGATTTAATGGTGGCTCCAGTTCAGACTGAGAGCAAATTACGATGTGTACTGAATGGCTACTTTCCAGAAGTTAGCTGGGCCAGTCCAACAGGAGAGGCCCTGACTGTCTCTGATCTCACTTCTTCAAGCTAAAGACTGTGAAAATAGTCATGGAAGTGGGAAACAACTACACTGTGATGCATGAGTATGCTTGTAGTCCCCAACAGCCTCCGCTTGTCATTTCACAAGAAGTATGTTGTCTGCAGTGACCATTCTTACATGGAAAATTCTGAATACAGTTCATGATTCTGATACTGAGTGATTTTTCTTTTCTTTCCAGAGACAGTGTTTTTGTTCCCTACTTTTTACTTTAATTGGACTGGATGTAAAAGAAAACTTTAGAAGATGCTTGTTTCAGGGAGGTAAATATAGTTCCCTGAGAGTCTGTCCAGTCATCCACGTATCTGTCCTATCTTCCCAGAAAGACTTTTAAAATTAGTTTTTTTAATGAATTTAATTTTTTTCCTGATTGATATACAGTTCATTCCGTAATTCTATTCAACATGTAGGAATAGTAGAAATTTGTGAACAAGGGTAAAGAAGATTGGTTCTGATGAAATAAGAACTCTTAGGATATGTTGCTTAAAAGCTTAGGTTCCAGGCTCACTTTAAAAATAGAGGTGCAGATCCTGCAGTGAGATGAGATGAGCTGAAGCCCACTCCTGGTGGCAAATCAGGCAAGATCTGCAAGGGAAGAGTCTTTCACTACTACTTGCAATCACTTCCATGACTTGGTCAAAATGTTTCTGTTTCAGATGTTGACAAAAATGTTGTTGAAATCAGAATACCAATAACCTAACCCCCATCAGCAAATGGGAGTTATTTTTGTGAAGCTGAGTTGCTCCAAATGCTCATTTGGAGGCACCTACAACATCATAAATACCAATGGGATAACAGGGCAGTGGTCATTTTTCTGCCATAAAACCTAGAAACAAATTCAGCCTATAAAAACAGACCGACCAAATAAACCAAACCTGAAATCTGTTTAACTACAGCAACTCCTTTCAACTAAACCCTACTTAGTAAGTGGGCAACTCTACCCTCTATATTTTCTTGTTCTGACCACAATCAGAGGTGTTGATGCCAGAAGTCAACATACCATGAGAGTGGGATTTTTTTCCAACTGTATTGGAACACAGGAAGTGCAAAGTACCATACAGGAGAGCTTTCTTTGCGCTTTCCAGCTTTCTTGGATGGAAGTATCAGAAACTTTGGATAGAATCTGGGTTATACTGGCACTCCCAAACACTTTTACAGCCCAGTTCTAGTCTACAAACCATCTGAGGTTTGCCCATTGCTAATCTGTTTAATCTTATCTAATCTGTTTTTTATTTAAACAGGGATTAATTGCATTTCTTTGTTCTTTGGCGACTTGATGCTAATCACATGCAGCACACTCCTTAGGATCAGTTACATAAATGCCTGAACTGCTACCTTAGATGATGAGAAACATCTGGGAGAGGAAGTGTAGCAAAGGGGAAAGCAAAAAAAGAGGCAGATGGCTGTATTTGGGGCCTTAGCTGTCATGGCAGGAGCATTTTTCAAATGGCTCTGTGGGTTCCTCTCTCCTGTTAAGATTTCTAAGTGGTTTTTTTCTGCCTTACTCCTGCAGTTCTGGTATTGCCAAGTTCCTGAAAACCTAAAATAACCCAAAATTGTCTTTATCAAGCAAAACCTGGGTAGTTAGCAAGTTTGCACTCAAACCTTACTAATTCTATTGCAGGAGGTTTCCTGCGTATCTTAGCACTGACAAAACCCCTGAGCACCCCACAGCTGTGCAGTGGGCTTGTGACATTTTAAGATGAAGGCAAATGCAGAAAAAGAAAGAGACTGTAGCTTTAGCATAAGCAGAGTGGAAATTGAGGCCAGGATGATGCTATGAAGCCCAGTCCTGTCCTCTAGATTGGGCTGTTCAAGACACAAGTGACATATGTGCTGTTAAACATAGAGGCAAAGTGTCCATCAAGTTGGGACACCCACAGGTTGGACCACAGCTTGGACATGCATATAAGAAACAGGCCTTTATTGTTGTCAAGAGACCTCAACAAAGACCCAAACTGAGCAGTGCTGACATGACTTCAGTTTTTTATTGAACTTACCTTTCTCAGTGGCTAAGGGAAATGGCTTTCAGTGTTTTTCAGAATATGGGTCTGTAATGGTTTTCAAGGGTGTCCACAGAGAGAATTAAAAACTATGCATGATAGATTGGCTTTTTGCATGCTGACTTAGAAGTGGTCCTTTTATGCCCAAGGGTCCACTGACTGTCAATGTTATACCTTTGGTCTGGGTGAAGTCCTGATCCTAGTAAAGCCAATGACAAAATTATGAGTTTCATCGTAGTCAGAACTGAAACCTCAGCAACTCTTGTGGTGTTCAAGGAAAAAAAGAAAACATTTGATTTCATGACTGGATGGGAGGCTCAGTAATGTAGACAGATTGTCTTGCAGCAATGCCAGAAATATCACCTGTGTTTTAGAGGAATAAGTAAAGGACTCCAACAGCCCAATCTCTGAAGAGAGGCGCATTAATACAGGGGTTAAACTTATATAAACTCCATAAAAATGCACAGCATCAGCTCAACTGACTGTGTATGGCCTGCCTTAAAGGGATCTACTGGGAAAATCAAAGTACCTTTCATACAACTGTAAGTTAAAAGGCTAAAAAAAGTCCAACATTGCTCAGTGTCTAAAATCTAAACCAGAATTGATCAGTTTTCATGATACTGAAAATGAATGCTGTAATTTTGTCCAGAGACAACCTTACTTGCAAGTGTATTGGCTGTCTTACAAAGCCTGGAACAGCCTAGTTGACATGTCTTATTTCATGTATGCCCTTGAGTATGCAACATATTTAAATCACACTGGGCATAGGTAAGTGTATGTTTTCCCATATGTTACTTTAGTGGAAAACTAAACTGAGGCTTACCTGCACAAAGCAGCATTTCAGCCTGTCAGCATATTCATACCGACTGTAGCTCTTGCATAGGTCAGCAGGAACGAGCACTTAGAAAAACTTTTAAGGTAAGCTCTGGTATAACATGTGTATAACAACATTTATTTAACTCCCACAGGAGTTTATGAGGCTTAATTAATGCCAGCAAATTGGTTTAAGATCTTTGTGTGAAAGATGATATAAAACTGTACAGAGGGTGGCTTTTAGCTCTTGCTGGTGTTTCAGAGTTGAGAGACCTCTTAAAGCTTTGGGTTCAGCTCTGGAACTGGGCAAAGAACAGATGTGCCGGTGGGTTTCAGCAGGCATAAACTCATGACCTGTGTTCTCTGCTAATATTGCAGGTTGCCCTTCAGACTCAAGGCTGGTACACTGAGCTCAGGAGGTGAAGGCACTGGTCCTGCAGGTTCTGCTCTGCCTGTGTGAAAGAGATCTGTGCCAGATACTTCTGCTGCTTGGGTTGATGTTGGCATTTTTTGACTTCTGAGGAAGCGTAAGTGTGGTCTGGAGGACTAGCACAGACTGCTAGTCTCTGCTAGACTCTGCCTCAGCTGGGAAGACCTGCCTGCCCCAGGTACCTGGTGTAGCTGGCTCTGAAGGAGCAGCAGGGATGGGGGGATACAACAAGAAGTGCTCATGTGCTGAGCACCCAGGAAAATTTTGCTTCCCTTTTTCTTGCCTTTGTTATTCCAGAGGGTAGGGAAGCTTCACAGAACCCATTTGCTCCATCACTGCTGCATGTGAATGACAATATAGCACACCTGACAGAAATATTGTATCAAATATGCGAGGCGACAAGTAGTCTATGAACTTCATGATATTTTACAGACTCAGATCCAATGCATATGGTCTATTAAAAATCAAATAAAGAAAAAAAATTAATTGACATTGGCTCAAGGAAGGGAAAATATCAGATGTAAATAATTGCAAATGTAAAATTGCTTATGTTGGAGCTTCTCTGATTTTTGGCTGAGACTTTGCAAATAAAACTGCAAATTCTTTCTCAGGTATTTTCCTAGAGAATTGCTTTGCAGAGTTTGGCCTACCCAGGGTTGATAGACTTACTAGGTCTTTTATAACTGAAAGCTTGTACTGGACTTGGAGTAGATTTAAAAATAAGTTAGTATCTAGTTTAAAACAACAAGTCTGAACACTCTTTAATGACTGAGAAATTTGGATGTTGTGATAGATGGTTGAGAAATGCCAGCTGAGCATAAAACCCATAAAAAAAAAGAGGTGGGAAGTACCTTATCTGAAAACCAGTACAGATGGTGCTGCATTAGCTCCTCTCTTTTGGAACTAATTAAGGAGCTGGTTTTGGCTTATAGTGTCAGGCACTGGATATGAGCACTTTATAAAACCTATTAAGGATCTTCTACCTCAAGATGTCTCTGAAGGCAAACACAGTGCTCGAGAAGATTGTGTTGTTTGATTGAATTTCTATTAAGAGTAAACTGCATACAAAATAATCGATCATGTATCCACCCTGGAAATATTTGGACTCCTGTAGGCAGAATGGGGGATCAGTGGAATATCAGACTGAAATAAACCGTCTAAACATGCCCATGGGTTTAATTCTGTGGGTTAACAAAAACAAAACTAATGGCCTGTGAAGTTTATCCATTTACAGTAGCCACAGATCTACACAGTATCACAGACAGATCTGAAGGTGTTCCTTGTTCGTATGGACAAGTACTCAATGCCCAGAGACCTCTTTCTTTACTTTGGGAGCTTCAAGCACATGCCTCATTCAGAAAAATCTTTGCATTTCTACAGAACACAAGATTAGCTGAAGATCTCTGTTCAGCAGTTTTCTTTAACCACCATGTAAACAGAAAAGTTCACTTTATTAGGGCTACAGTAGGTGGTAACAGAGAATTCTGCTGTCTAGTAAAGTTTCTGAATCCTCAAACTGATACTTGATAAGTACCAGTGGATTTAAAACTTTGAATTTATAGGACATGCTTCTCTTTTCCAAAATCTTGTAAAAGAAGCACCGAGGGGAACATGAAAAGCAACCTAGGTAATAAATATTTGAACCATATTGTAAATTGTACACTGGAGGCAAGAAAGATGGAAATCCCCAACTCAAGAGACAAGAGAAGTTAGTAAATGTGAAGTGGAGGATTGCATGATACCAGAATGCATTTCTCCCATTCCATGTCCAGTGGGACTGAGATAACAGTTGCTTCAAAAGAACCCAATCCCTATCACTGTCTCTTCAGCTCTGCTCAACACCGTAAACTTTTGGGAACTGTTATTTTGAAATTCAAATGCAACATTTTATTTTGGTTTTCACTTAGTTTTAAAAATATCTATAGTTCTTAGTTTCGCTCATGTGAAAGTATTGGCTTGGAGGAATTCTAACCTGATAAATCTAAGAGTTTTGTTTTCAGAATTTTTGAAGTATTAATCTGATGTTCTCTCCTATAATGAAGAACAGATGCTAACGATTTGATCCTGATTATGCTGTATTTTCCTATTAAAAAAGGTGGTTTAACTTGTGAGGGATGATACATTAATCAATGAAAACCACTATTTGGGATGATCTGCCATGGCGGAAATCTCACCATTTGTCATTCTTCAGAAATCTGGGCAACATTTGAGGGGCTGTGGCAAGCATCAGAGGAGGCAGGATTTGCTCCCTGACTGCAAAGGGAGGCTGTTTTGGAAGAGTTTTGGGAGGTTAAGTTGGTGTATTGCATCTTGTCTTGAGGCCTGATCCAGCTTCTCATACACTCAGTGGAGAGACTCTCTTCAATTTTTGAGTGGAAGCCAAAATCAACTTGTTTAAAGACAACAAGTAAACCAATAAACAAATAAAACAAAGCAAAATAAATTAATTCAGCCAGGAAAATAGTACACTTTTTATGTCCTTTGTAATGTTGTTGATGAATGACTTGTTCTTAACTTCCCTTATTGCCTTTTCTTTTGAATTAACAGCCTGGTTAGCCTAGAGATGATGTATGTTTTCTCATTATTTAGGATATATTTTCTATGTCATATATGGAATTTTTTGCCATTTTCCCTATTGAATGTGAAGTTACCATCACTTCCATGGTTTCAGTCTGGTCATAGTTAGAGTTTTTCAGACCACACACAGGCCAACTTCTTACTTTTGGCAAGAAAAAAACAACTGATCTCATAAATTATATTAATAAATATTTAGTGTACTCAGATGTGTGGCTTTCTAAATAAAGAGAAGGAAAACCAAGACCTGAGGAAACCTGGTAATTCTGGGGGAAGAATAATCTATTTTGTTGGGAAGAAAAACCTTCTACAAAATCTGTAAAACTGTAATTTACTCCCGACATTTAAAATAAATCATGTTTTTGTACAAGTATAATGCACTTGAATGAAACTACTTCCAGAAAATCAGTATGGGCTTTGACCAACAGAAGTTCTTGAAATATTGAACACTGGAAGTATTCAGCATTAGTGAACAGCATAGGAAAACATGATTTATTATGCCAGGAGAGAGACTCTCTAATCACATAGATCCCATTTTTAAGAGTGGGCAGTGGTCTTTTTCTGCACGACCCTTTTCTGCTAAAAGCAAAAATGGGCTGTGGTAGGTATGGTCGGTGGCTTGAGGCTGGTGGGAGTAATGCCTGGCCCTTCTCCACCCAGGATGCCACCAAGGAAAGAAACCTTCCTAGGCTCCTCCTTTGGGTTCAGCTTTTCTTGGCTTCTGCAGAAAACATAATAAATAGAACTTCTTTTTTGGGGGCAGGAGGGTGGTGAGGGATGTTGTATTTTTTTTTTTAAATCTTCTTATATTGATAATAAAGATGATTTTTGGGTCTTCCTGACATTTTTTTTTGTGCATGCAGAAACAGTCTTGAGTTAACATACTTCTTTTCTGCAGCTTTGCTAACAGAATTATTACATCAAGTAACAATAATAGTAATAATAATAATAAGAGTGACACACAAGCACACAGTTGCTAACAATTTGCTTGCTGTGTTTGGACTAACGTAGCTCCTGAAAAATGCCAAGTGTCAAAAATCTAAGAAATATGTACTATCTTCATATAATCATAGAATGGCTTGGGTTGGAAGAGACCTTTAAAGATCATCTAGTCCATCTTTCACTGCTAAGATTGCTCAAAGCCCCATCCAAACTGACCTTCAGTTCCTCTTGACCTCAGGCCTGGCCTTGGTTTGGCTTTACCCCCTCCCCAGAAGGACTAAGCTCTCTAGAGTGCCTGTTGTTCAGTTTGCACTATTTTGGTTGCCTTTGTGGTGTACTGAAGAATTTTACACATTAGACACAGGAATGACAACTACATCCAAGGTAAGTTTGTTCCTTACTGTTTGAACATCATATGGATTTTAAGTTCACAAGTTTTCTTAAGGCTCACCAAGAAACCTCTTTCATCTTCTTGTTAAAATTCCCTCTTTCTTAATATGATTATATTACATTTCTTATTTTTTTTTTGCACAACCCCATCCTAAACTGCCCTAAATTATTTGGTCACCCTCTATTATTTGGATAAAAAATTCGCAAGGCAAGCTAAAAAGGGTCAGCAAAGATGTTTGTGTGCAGGACCCTGTCAAATTGCATAAGTGGAAGAGTTCAGAAGACATATGTGACCGATTTTCATGGTTAGCTGATAGGAGATCAGTTGCCTGGGGTAAGAGCTGAAACTCATGCATCAGTGAAAATTATCACACCCTGAATCTCTGGCCAGATGTGCACCACTCATCCGATCCCGTATTATTTTCAAGTGTCCATGTCTTTGCTCAGGTATTGGACTGGAGGCTTTGAGGCATGCCTTTGGAATATATTTCAGACTCAGATATTTGATAGGGCTATGACAGAGCTTTTTTCCTTCACTCCTGCCACAGTGCTGATCATTGATAAAATATATACAGAACATGCAAAAAAGTTGGCCACCAAATTTACAGTAGTGTAAACAAGACGAGGGCAGGGTGCTCTGTCACTACAAAGCTGAGGGCTAAGGTATGAGAACCATGAATAATGCTCTTAACACACCTTGAACTTACTCCATGTTAGCCCTGAAGGCTCCTTGTTTTATAGATACAGCCACAGGACAAATATTTCTTCTGCAGAAGAAATGACGTTTTCTTTCAACATGTAATCCAACTCCACTCAAGAGATGTGTCTGCCTGTCCGTAGGGCCCTGGGGGAATACTTTAAAAAATTTGGCTGTGAGGGAGGTGAGGGCACAGGGTACATAGTCCTCATACTCTGTCCCTGTCACAACCATGGCAATTTCAAGCACTGCCTATGAACTTGTGTCATGTGATAGGCTAGTAATTAAATGGAGGGAAATCCTCAGCTCCTATACATTACCCATATGACACACTTGAAATGTGCTGTAAGAATGCATGCAAATTATATGAAGGCTTGGAGTGACCAAAGCTCTCCGGAGGAGTTGCTCTTCCAGTGAGGAGGCGAATCTGGGGGACAGCTCAAAAGAGGGTTTCCCACTAGAAGGCATGGCCCTGTGGCAAAATCAGAGGGAAGACATGCTACCTTCATGAGAATTCTAATCAGACAAAACTGAAACGTGTCCAAACTTAATAGCAGGTACACGTTCCCAGCTGCGCAGCAAAGTTAAATGGAGATGAAATCTTTGTGCTAGATGGAAAAGCACATTTCCTGCCCAAAGTACTCGTGAAGGGAGTAAGAGAGTGCAGAATTTGGCTTTATTTGTGTGTACCTAATTGGTTTTTGTTGGAATATTGCTACATGATTTTTTATTAATTCCCAAGAAGCCGCTTGGATTCCTATTCCCTGGCTTCTAAGCTCAGGTAACTTTTTGAGTATTTAACAGTGACCATTGGTACTAGTCAAGAATATTATACCCTCATATCATGTTCCTCTGTGCAGTATTTACTACATTTATGCCAAACCTCCCCCTGCCCCCACACACTTCTGGACTTTAAAACACTGGACTAGAAAGATGAAGAGCATGTCTTGGAGTTTCAAATGATACATAAGGTTGATTAATAGTGACCTAGAGGGTCAACTGAAATTTAGGGCTAGAGTTTCCAGTAATGGAGGAGAAAATTACTAAAAAGGAAAAATCCTAATTTTCCCCCTTTAGGCACAATAATAGCCATTGTCAAGTTTCAGAAATATAACACCATGGAATGGTCTACTGAAGGAAGCTGCTGAAAGCCCTATTAGTAAAGTCATAGGGAACAGGACTGAACAAATTTGGGGAAGGTACCCTGGGGAACATTCAGGAGGGTGGTGAGATGATCTGAGGGCTCTTTTGATCTCTGTTATTTATGATTTTAAACCGTGGTATAACTGCAATATTACTGCATATCCCATAGTGAAACAGGAGAGAAGAAACAAAACAGCGGGATCTTGAAAAAGGCAGGGAGACTTCTGCTAATGTGAGAAATAAAGCCAAACATCAGCAGACTTTTGGAATGGAATGGGTGAATTTCTGCTATAGACATGTGGGGAAAACTATCTTTAGGGGTGAATTCCCAGAACAATTGCCCAAAGGCCCAGGACATGGGCAGAGGCTCATACCACACTAAACTGAGTAGCTCTGAGAGTCATCTAATATGAGGGAAGGGAGAAGGGCCCACACTTTAACCTCTGCCTGAGGTCCCCATAAATCTGATGCTGACTTTGCCTGAGAATGTCAGAGATGAGAGGAGATGGGCAGAAGGCAAGCCTTGTCACACTGGCACTTCTTATTTCATTCCTGTCACAGCTGCAGCTCCTGTCTCATGAGGACTGACACCGTTCTTCTCTTTTCATACCCTGGGATGAGGTTGCAGATTTAGTAACGGATACCAGGCACACCATGAGGTGGGACAGAGTGCTGGATATTAACCTCCCTGTATTTTCATTTTCTTTGTATATTCTGTGAGTGAGCCAGGACAGCTTAACTGGCAAGGCTCACAGAAAGAATAAATCAGCATAGTGGGAATGGAGCTGCCATGATTTATACAGCCGAAATCCTTGTGTCTGTATTTTCAGTTTGCTTCTGTAATTTACTGACTTTTTGTCCTTTTAGCTTGACTCTGCCTTCCTCCAAGGGTATCACAATGCCATTCCCACTTCACAGTATTTCATCACAAAACAGAAAGTCACTTACTCTTTGGGGGTTATTTGAAGTCTTTCATCTCCATGATGCTATTTTAGGATAAGAACGAAGGCGTTCTGGGTGATATTACAACTTAAAGAACACTTGTAAATTTTTCATTATCAAGAATGACCTGTTCCTAAGTCCTCCCACATCAGAGATTTAGATCACAAAGAGGTAACCAAAGGCAGTCTTTCCCTGATGAAGGAAAAATAGCAACTTTGAAAGAGGAGGTCCTCAAAGACCTAAAAATGGAAATTGATTCCACAAATAGGAATTTTTTACCTTTAGGACTTTTATGAAATTAGGATATTTATGAAAAATACTTGTGTCTTCTGACTAAACTATGTGACATGGCTGTGCATGTTAATAGAGTCCATAGGCAATCAGATAAGACTTTTCTTTTTGACATAATTATTTGTGGAAACATCAAAATGATAGGTGTTTCATCTGAAATTGAATCAAGAAAGATAAACTGGGACAAGCATGTGACACAAACATGATTTTTACCCAAGTATGGCAGGAAGAAATAACCTGTCAATATATCATATTAGGAGGTTATATGATTAACCATATCTATTTTTTTTCATTCTAAGTGGAGGTAGATACATGAGAAGGACAAGACAGAAAGATATTTCAGATAGAGATAGCAGACAAGAGAGACAGAAGAAGAGTGATGGGGAAAGCACGAGAGAGATGCAATTACTTTTGAAGATGATTGGACAGATTCAAGTTCCACTTCGTATTAGTGTGAATTTTGAAGAGTTCCCTTGGGCTTACATGGTGCTCTTTCAGGGTTTATGATGGGCAACTAAAGTCATAGGCAAGGTCATTGTTTCATGTAAATGTCATCCCACTGAAATAAAATGTCAAATTTACCCGGGTTTGATAATTACTTTTACTCTCACTTAGTTTTTACTATTAAAAAAAAAATAATTTCAAAGAATAAATAAGTCATCTCTGAGTTTAGTCCATCATACAATTTGCATATAATTGATTCCTCATTCAGTAATTTACATGAGACAAATCAGGAATATCTATGTTACTATTAACAACTAGAGCTGGACTTGAGAGCACCATGACCTGCATTTGCATCTTACTCTGCGCCTGCCCTTGTAATTGAAGGAAGAGTCCCAGTGTGATTAATAATCCTTATATTGCTAACAGTTGTGGGGAAGTGGTTTGCAATGAGATAAAGATTTAAAAACAGTACTACCACCATGGATATCTGTTTGTGAAACAATTGTAACGTTTTATGGGTTTTTTGTCTCACAGCTATTAGCTGCCACCATCTTCATATCTAAATTCACCTCTGGTATTTAGAAAGAAAACGGTCCACAGAACTTTCCTGGGGTCGGTTTACGTGTTAATTACTTAAACTTACCAGTTTATCTGTTTCTTAAATTATGGGGAAAGAATTTGAGGTGCCTTTGTAAGCTGCCATAGCTGTTGTACATTCAAATATGTTGGCAGCTTGAGATTTTGCATGGCTTCCTCAATATTCCCCTGCCCGTGCAGGGCTGAAAGAACTGTCTGAACACCATTTTCAGCTGCTGTGAAGATATTTCACATGCTACTTGTAGAAACAATGATTTCAGTTAAGAGTGAACAAATGTTGGAAATATTTTGAAACCAAAGCTGATGCTGGCTGAAGGCACTGAGAGGTTGCAACTGCCTATTTTGGTGATGCCAATTAATACCATCAGGAGACTACTTCTCATTATTATTACCATTTATAAAGAGCAAGAACATTGTTAATGTTGTAGTTGTTATAAATCTAAACAAATGTTAAGGGAAACAATTCTATTTTAGCGCAGAGATGGTCCTGACACATTTATGCATTGCTTAAACCCCAGTGCCTTATATTGTAGGATTTCATCTCTCTATGCTGGGTTGTCACATAATTCCTGGTGCTCAGGCAGATGCTTCAGTTAACCATAACTTTGGTAGCTTTTCCTGATTCTTAATTACAGCAGTAAAATGTTAGGAACAGTCTCGCTTGTCAAATGTTTTAAATACCAAATTATTTTAAAGCGGCTTGCTTTATATAGAGATGTTTGTCAAGTCAAAGAAGCAGGGAACATATGTGATCCATTTCACAAAGTGAAATCTAAGGATTTATCTAAGGACACAGGAATGTTGTGAAGTAATATTTATAAATGTCGCAGGTGTTGTGGTAATTGTAAATTGGCAGCCTTACATCATCCTGCTCTAATTGGCTTTGAATTCCAGTCTCTGTACTGTTATTTGAATGTCAATAATTTCATATCATGCTTGAAAGCAGAATGAAACTACTCTTTTAACTGGGGAAAAACAACCCTCGTGACTCTCTCTGGGGCCTTCCACTGCCATTTGGAGGTGTAGGCTGGAAGGGCTGAGATTCTGGGGGTACCCAATTTTCATATGGGTGACGCTGGGTCATGATGCATCCCAGCATATTTCCACTGCTAGCAAAATGACCTGAACTCTTGCAAGCAGTAAAAACTCAAGAAACACACAAAAGTTATCTTCTTCAGTGAGTGAATAAATCGTGATATATAACAACCGGCTGTTGTATACTGAGTGGAAAAATTGACTCCTTATATTAATTAAATTCTGTGATCTAAAAATTCATAGATGTCATGAAATGCAGACTTAAGGCTCCTGTTAAGTCAGCTGTAACTCTGGTAACTCTGTCCCATACGCCTATGCTCTAATGGGACATAGGAAAAAGTAAAGTGGATATGTAAGTTATGGATAAACAGAAACACCATTTAAATCCAAGTGCAGGAATCATATAAATACATGTTTATCTTTAAGACTGTGATTTACCATATCCAAGCCTAATAAAGTGAATGGAAGTATTGATATGTGTAAGAGGGAAGCGCACGCTTAAGGCTTTCACTGGACCCAGGATTCTCTGTCCTGTGAGATCTGTACTCTTAAACATGAAAGGAACTTCTGTGCCTCTTGTCAGAAGCAGATCTATCTAGATTATTTTCTACATTTTGGAAACCTTAAAACCTTTACGACCTCTATATTCTGGTCCGATAATTCTTTTCAGAGTTAATACAATGATGTAAAGAAAAATGCTTGCACATCTTAATTCATTAATATCTTGGATCTGTTCCTAACTTCTTTGCATTCCTCCCTCAAGTTAATAGAAGTGCCCACATAAACAAGATTTATGCATTGATTAATAATAAAGGCATAAAAATATTACTTTCATTTAGAAAATTCAGATTACAGAAACCTGTAGGTGGTTGCCTTTGTGACAGGGTTGATCTTATTTGCAACTGTCAAGGTATTAAATAGCATGTAGCACACTGGGCTTTGTAATATGAGCCTGATCGTAGATGAGAAAATATGTTCTTCTTGCAAGCTGCAGTATCTGCAAACACTAAGGAAATTCAAAATTAACAGTTGTGTTCTCCATAACTTTATTAAACATGTTCAGCTGAAAAATAATAGAGGACTAACCTCCTTTGCTGTTGCATGCCTTCTTCTCAGAAGTAAGGTCAGCTTCCTTCCATTTGCTTTTAATGGGCTTTAATATTGGGAAAAAATCTGGATACTAAGAAAATCAAGTTAGTGTCTACTTCAACAACTGTACATAATTAACTTTGCATGCAAAAGAACTTTTCATGTCTGTTCACGTATTGTTCTATCTATCTCAAAGTGGATAAGTTAGAAGGAAAATCAAAAAGAGTAATTAATAGTCAGAACATTGACTGCTACCCTAGGAACCAAACCAAAAGTTAAGAAGTCAACATGATAGTTGGGAAATCTAGCTGTAGTGTCACGTGAAATAAGGGATAGTCAGAAGGTGAAGGAAAAAAAGTGCCTCCTTCCACAGAACCACACATATTTAAAAACTGAAAGATGTAATTTGATATGTCATAAAATGTAATTTAAATGGGTCATAAGAAAGAAGCTGAGTGAAAATCAAAATACAGATGCAGAGCTGAACAATGTCTTAGCAAGACCACTGAAGCTGCATTTTGTGGATAAGCTAGAAAGAAATATAAAACTTCTTAGTGCATATTACAGGCAACTGAGTAGGGGATATCAGTATCTCCAACTTGGAGCATACTACAGATAGGGAATATTCATGTACGACTGGAAGATCCAGCCTGAGATCTCACATCCCCAAGAACCGGATGTCGATATCACTAGTTGCTCTAGAGAAATCACACAGACCATGAGACAGTGAACACACTTGAAATCTCGACATTTAATGCAGGAAAACAACAATTTTATTACAGCGTACCTGCAAATGCTCAGCACAGATGTATGTGGACAGGCTGCAAGCACAGGGAGGTGTCATGAGGATGGGAATTTCGGGCTTCCCTGCAGTGAGCTGGTACGTCCCTCTGGCTCGCAGTACAGCATGGTACTTGCTGTTGTCCTCTGACACTTTGCTGTCCTGTGCTGTCCTCTAACATTGCTGTGCTGTGCTGTTCATAGACTGCTGAAGGCGTCTGCTTTGCTGTTATGAGTGTCTTGGCTCAAGGGCTGTCTTTTTAATCACACATTTGCCTTTTAGTCATACACCAGCTGGCACACAGAGGGCTCCTGTCACACACCACTAGCAGCTATTGGTGTTCTGGCAACACAAATAGTGTGGTTCACCATAATTTCACTCAATGTGCTAGTTATTTTCCCAAGTACTTTTTGAATAATTTATTAAAAAGAAAAAAGAAGTTGATTTCATAGTTGTCTATGTTTAGGAATGGTATTCAGCAGTTTAGTGCTCCCACCACAACTGCACCAGCACTCATTTCCTCTCTGCTCCAGTTGGAAGAAAAAAAAGGTAAAGATCATGGGTTGAGACAAGAACAATTTACTGGAAACACCAATGAGATAAGAACACGAACTGTAACAGCAACAATATTAATAACAGAAGTGTACAAAGAGAAGATGATTTATATGCCAAATGCTCACCAAGTCTGACACAATGAAAACCAACAAACCAACGATGGAGTGGTTCCTTACCCCGCCATGCTTTTTTTCACTGCAAGCCATGCCCTCCTTCCCAGAAGCCAGAAAGTCCCTTACCTCTGGATGAATAACAACCTAGACATGCCCACACCGCACCAGGCTCCACCCCCACATGGCTACTGCAAAAAAAATTAACTCTGTCCTGGCCAAAACTAGAACAACAGTGACTAAAATTTCAGACATGTTTTTCTAATTAAATAGATTTGTTTGCAGCTTGTAAAAATAAATAAAGATACACAAAGCCTTTAGATGGCTGGATTTCCAAGGGCTTGGGTATATGTTACTGAGAGTTTAATGTTAAAAGATAAACAGTCTTCTCTGATAGATTATACATAAGGCTGCCTTCCAAATATTAAATAATTGATAGAGATTCAAATGGGAAATAAATAAAAACTGACATTATTTACTTGAAGTTTTCTTCCCTGCCTTGGAAAAGGAATGCCTATTCTCCAATGTGTTTGGGAGAAGCAGGTAAATTTGTTTGCTGCTTTCACATCCCTGTTTTAGTGCTGATGGAAGGAAAGAAGCAGATTTTCATGGAAACCTTTCTCCTGTGCTGTTACATCTTCTGTACTCCTTAAGATTCTTAACATAGCTGGTGGCTTTCCATTTCAAGAACTGAATCGAGCCTAACATGGGTGACAAATTACACTCCCCCTTGCCCTCACCTTGGCACTTACAACCATGCTGAAATTTTGGCATTAAAGGAGTAATCTCTGCTCCCAACAATAATCACTTAGGCTTTAGGGGGATTTTTTGCATCATACGGGAGGGAGAGTTGAACAACTGCACCCTAAAGGTAGATGAAGAATTGAGAAGCTGTGAAAACCAGGCAGTTATGAGTAGGCTGGGTATTCATTGACTCTCAGACTGCAAGTCTTTTGCTTCTTCCTCACCTCCTGCTCACCAAATTACAAATACATCCCATTCTTCAGTGTATTTGTAATTTGGTATCTTCAAGTTTAGGAGTGGAGGTGAGCTGAATGCAGGAAGCATCACCTACTCTGCTGGTGTTCACTGGGACTCCCACCTTCATGAGCATGTCTCCTGACTCATGCTGGTATTTTTATTGTGAAAATAAATACAGAAGGCAACACTCAGAGGCCATTCCCTGCCTGGCTATGTTTCCTACAGAAATGAATTAGCAAAAAATGAAGTAAATGTGATTGCACTTCATATTGGTTTTCTTCCTAATAACTTTTGGGTCCACAGGCCAATTTCGACTCTATTTGACAGAAGGTAAAAGGCTTTAGGATGATTGCTTTCCTACAAAGCTGGGGAAAATAAGCATCTGGATAGAGGAGATAAGGCCAAATGAGTGCCCTGCAGTTGGAAAAGCAAACAGATTCATTAAACCTGACAGCAGCCTGCTGGCCACCAAGCGCAGGCTACGTATGCCACTGCCTTTTCCTGGGTGAATGTGTCAGAAGGGAGGTGAGATGGAGACAGAGTAGTTCTGAACAGTGCAGGATTACTTATCCAATACATAGAACATATTCCTATACTTCTGATCAGGAAAGATTTTGCATAGTAGGAAGCATTGGAATCCGTGAGTTTTCAAACAAAATTGCAGTCCTGAGCAAGCACTGATATTGTGTTGTGTACCATCCTAATCCCAAAATTGGACCTGTGTATGAAGCTCAGATTAGCATAGGTGAGATGAGGAAACCTAGGATAAAACCAGGAAACAGGCAAAGTCTAGTGTTTTGAAGTACTTATACACAATTATCTAAATCTATACATTGGCTTCTTTTGTTATGGCCTGATTTACCTGTTTCTGAATATCTGAAGCACTCAGCAACTTATAATAGTACTTACATTCAGGTCAGTTCTCTTTAGGTGACTAGATGAATGTGGATTTAAATGAATAGTTCTAGATACTTGCATTTGGTTTTGTGATCTGATTTTCAGACATGATGAAAAGTAGAAACTCCCATCTGAAGCCATGGGCATCTGATCTTTGCAAAAATAATTTTAAAATGACCAAGTTCACGGTTGGAAGTTACCCCTAGCTCTTCATTTTGGAGGGGAAGTTATTAAAATATTGAGTTTTACTGTGAGAGGATATAAAATGGAGAACCTTTCTGAGAAACAGTGATACTCTATTGTTCTATAGAAATCTTCTTTCATTAGCCAAAAAATTATCAGCAGACTATCAATATTAGTGGTGCTACAGTGTCACTCTATTAGGGAAATTCCCCTGGATGAAAGACAAAGAGACAAACTGTTTAGCTCTTACCTCTACTGTGGCCTTAATTTTGCCACAGCTGCCTGTGGGGCCCACCAAAAGTCCTCTGTTTTCTTCCTTCTTCCCTTTGCATCTCCATGTGCTCTCCACGGGTGGGTTGTAAATAAATGGGCTGTCGGTATTAGAGTCCTATGGCATTTCAGGCTCTTGAGACAGTGCTAAAGAAGTGTTAGGAACTGTATGAGCTTTCAGGCTGACATTCCCTATCCAGAAGAACTGGTTGGGGAGGAATGTGAAGCCACACTCTTCCTAAATTCTCTTCAGGAGTTTCAGGTCTGGCATTAGAATAAGAGAGAACCTCTTTTTCTTTAAGGATTATTTTGGACTGAGACTGTGTGGAGGACCCCACCTTAGGTCTCTCAACTCATATAAAGTTTGAACAAAAAAAGTAAACTGCTATAGAAGCTGTAATCTCCTATTGTCCATAGAAACAAGAAAGATGAGTGTTTTTGGCGGACAATCTGCTAAAAGCGTTCCAGAATGATCTGAAAATGAAATGCACTGCATAAAGCCATTTTGTAAACTAGAAGTGGACACCTTCAAAGTGTACTTAAAACAGTAAAAGTATTGAAACAGCAACTTAGTCTTTTTACCACAGGGTCGCTGATAAAGGAGGAAGGTCTGTCTCATGATGAATTTAGTATTGAAAGAACATATAAGACAATTTTTTTGAAGTAGCCTGTTATAGCAGACTGTCAAAAGGCTTCTAGCACACCTTTGTTTGGAATCAAGATTTGACTACTAAGATTCTGGCCTGCAAGACATTTAAATACCATTTTTCTATTTCCTGAATGCCAGTTAGGCATCTGTACAAGGGATACACCTTTTTGAATCTAAACCTATATTTCTATACTACACAAGACAGCTGGATGGAGTAATAGATATATGGTGTCTTTCTATTTCTATTATGTGTCTATCATATCTCAGAACAGAAAGAGGTTTGATACAAGAGAATGTCTCCACATTTTCAGACTCTGAGGTAGACTCGGGTCTCAGGGCAGTGAGCAACCTCTTCCACTGAGATCTGAAATACAGATGTACAATGTGGTAAAGGTCTCCTCTACTTCTGATGACCCACCCCACGTAGGGCTTTGCCCAACGATTTTATGTAGTACTGTCCCTGTTGGCTCGTGCTACACTGGTTTGTTCTTCTCTACAAATAAGTGCAGAATATTACAAGAAGACAGGGTTCTTTGGTATTTCCAGACTTCTGTGATACCTCCTAGTGTCCACAAATAAATAGTACATGCGGCTCTTCAGCCCTAACAGATAGTTGATTCTTTGTCAGTGTTTGTGTCATATTAGTTAAAAATGCAAATGTTGAAATACATTGGAGGCAAAGTTTACAGATCTGATTTGGAGATCTTCTCACAAAGGATTTACTATTGCTTCCTACTGCACCAGCACCATATTCTTGGTATGAGTGCCAGAAGAATAAATAATGACATTTGTCTTTCTCGCCATGAAGAAAAGAGAACAGAAAAGAGGGAAGCCTGAGTGCACACTGCCCCTCTCCCCTTGCACGCTTCTGATGTTGAAATCTGGCAGCTTTGGTTTCCATGGATTCGTGTATATGTGTGTGTGCTTGGAGACTGTCTTAATTTGCATGGTTCACTGCCAGGTGAGAAAGAGTAATGCCTGAATGTACAGAGCAAACATAGCTGGAGTATCAGACTACAGCTTGCTGGAACAGATTGAAATGGTAGCTGCTCAAGACTTGCAGACCTTTGGCAGGGCTGTAAAAATACAAAAAATACTGAAGGAAGGGAGACATTCTGACCCTAGCAGCAGCAGGACATCTTTGTGTGCAAGTTCATCCAGGATCTGACTAACCGTCTCGTAAGGTCCATGTGGAACGTGTGAAGATTTGCAGTAATCCCTTACTGAAACAAGACAGCGATCTTGGCAGCCAAAAATGGTGCATGCAGCAGGACCCTGGCAGGGGAACAAGTCCGAGCACAGTTCCATATGGAGCTGAGCTGTGATCCTTTCATGTAGCTTAATACTAATGCCTGAAATAATGCCTTCCTAAGATCATCAGACCAAACAATGGACCAACCAGCCAGCCAAGGGAAGGAATAGAAAAGAGCTGTGACCATTCAGCTGAGCTGGACACTCCTGTAGCCAGCCCTCAAGACTGGATTTTGGCTGTGATGCCTGAGCCCAGCCCCAGGTGTGGTGTGAGACTCAGAGGCACCGCTAGCAGGCTCTCCCTCCCTCTCTCATTTCACACTTTCTTTTTCATGCCTTCAGTGCTCCCTCTTTAGCCTGTTGGTCTCCCAACACTGGAGCAGGACTCAGCCTGCTGAGCTGAATGCTGCAAGTTGTGAGGACAAAGGCTGTGAGCATCACAGAGGGGACAAGTCTCCAGCATCTTGCTTGTGCCAGTGCTGTCAGGCAGGACCAGTCTACATCTTGGTTTGCAGGCAGGGATTAGTCAGGCAAAATTATTTTAGCTCCCAGGGATTTTTGCCTGAACAAACGTATTATGCTGTAAAGTCACTAATTAATTTAGCTTCAATTCAACTGCACCAAGGTTATTTATACTGGTCTTATAGATAAGGATTTGGAGGATGAGGAAGACTGAAGTTTCTCAGTGTTTGTCCTGCCTCACCAAAGCCTACTTGTCCTTGGTGGTCTGTGACAGGATGAAGGCGACAAGCAGTGTGTCCCAGTCCTGCTTATTGCCTGACTTCACACTTACAGCTGGTAGCTTGTTTGTGTTTCACACTTAACTTCTCTTCTGCTATAGTCAGGACTAATAATTTCTTTCTGCATCACTTTGTCTAGTGAAAATGCAGCCCCAGCTACTGCATCCAAAGTGTAAATACAGCCAGAATATGGCTTCTATATGAATGCATTTTTGTGTGTGCATGCACATATATGTGAGTGTAAGAATAAAAATCCTACGAAAATTTCAATATTTATAGCGAAAGAAGAGAGACTTAAGTAAGCCAAGCTTTCAGATGAAAAAAGAGAAAAAGGTTAATCACTGATATTTAGCATCGAGCATTTCTTAAAATAAAACCCAGCTTACAGCAGAAAATAGACGAGGGGTTGTGCAACTTTGGCGTGATAAATGGAAAATGAGCAGTTTGAAGCCATGCAGCCCTCACTCTTTGGCACAGAGTTAGTTCCCTTGCAAATACAGCCACACAACCAAGACCACATTTCCTTTTGTAAAGAAATGTCATTTTGGGAGGCAAAAGGAAAATATGAATACCGCTCTGGAGCAGCACTTCTGGACCCAGTCTCCTATAATAGCCCTAGAAAAACAGAGCAGATGATGTCATGGCAGCTGCTGATTGTCTGACAGACAGTTTCCGCAGTGCAACATGAGGCCCTTTGGTCTCCCTGTCAGGGAGATTGGCAGCTGAATGGCACCAATGAGCGCTGGACTGTATTCCCTCTGGGAATGCTGCCCTCACTGATGGACAGAAAGCAAAGGGAAAGATTGTCTTTGAACCTGAAAAGAATCCCCTTTTTTCTTCCTAAATCTCCTGCCCCCGCTCTCCGCAGCCCTTTTTTCATCCCTCTTTTTTAAAGGTGTTTTGTTCTGCAGCAGTTACTGAGCTTAATGGAACTGAATGACTTTTCCCCTTCACAATCTGTCAGTCAAAAGCTCAACTCCAGAGCTGTTAAATGAAGTCCTTTCAGAGTCAGACAGAGGAAGAATGTGTCAGTCATCCAACAGACCCTGTTGTGTTTTAATCTGTCAGAGGGGTGATAGGGAGAGCAGCCGGGCTCGGCAGGGGCACGTTCCCAGCAGCAGCTAAGAGGCCCTGACAAATCCAGGTGCTGGAGCCAAAAAGTCAACCGGTCATAAACACGGCGAGGTATGGCACTCCGAGCCCCCAGAGCTTGGCTTTGCAGTCGCCTGTGAAATGTTTGGGCAAACTTTCAGCAAAGGTTTTGCTGTAAGCATTTCTAGCAGAAAGCCAGCCTTTAAGCACAGGATGGGTCTGTGTAAGGCATGGCTTTCGAATTAATATAACTCTTAACTAAAACACTGGAGACAGTAATCCTCCGGATGAAATGCATTTAGATGGACTATGATTCCAAGCCATTTCTGCCGAATTACCTTAATTTTTTGAGTTTCCCCCATTATATGACATTCCATTAATCTTGCCTATTAAGTTAAGACTGATGTGCAATTTATTCTGGGGCTGAACAGTTGGTCCTATTCACTCAAGTACTGGTGTTTCACTACACATTATGAGAAGTGCCCACTGTTGCTCTAATAAGAATAATGATCCTTTACTTTCATTTCAAGGGTTTGCTATTTCATCTTTTTTTTTTTTTTTCCAGTGAGGGAGCAGATTTAAACAAACAGCTCCTGTTCTTATCAGATCTCATAGGAAATGTCTTTTGCCTGTTTTTACAGAGATGGCAGACTGTGGTTCAGCACACAATGTAGTTCTGTGTTACTGTGGCAGCTGGACTCCTGATGCACTCAAATACTCTGGCTTTCCATCTGTAATAAAGTGGGTTTATGAAGTGGGTTTATCTCCACTGCAGGGCTGTTGCACTTTCCCTCCAGTTTTGCATACTTGTGCTCTGATGCCAGGCCCAGCAGAGCTGGCAGAAGGGATTCCCTGCCTGGGAAGGATGCTGTATGGGACAGCATTTTTTTTCTGAACCTGTCTGCCTGTTCACTTGTCTGCAAAATAAGGGAAAACCAGTGGCCTCTCACAGCTTGTCGTTTGCTAGTTTAGATAGTCTGTCATGCCAGTATTTGCTTAAAAGCTTCAGCAAAATGCATTCCCTCTGCCTTCTCCCACTATGTCCCCAAAACGTTCCCATGTATTTGCTCAGAGTGATGAAGCTCTATCTGTCTGTGCGGCTGTGACCAGTTCTGGGCAAAAACTGTTTTGGAGCTTTAGCTGCTTCTAGAAACCTGTCTTTCATGAATGCAGGTAACTATGGCTACAAAAAGGGTCACTGCTGTAGAAAAGTGCCTATTCTGGTTATCTAAGAGGTTAAGCTCAGAAATACAGGGCTTGCTTGGACAGAGTCTTAAGAACAGCACCTGACTGA
Organism: Eulacestoma nigropectus; assembly: GCA_013397775.1. Taxonomy (NCBI): domain Eukaryota; kingdom Metazoa; phylum Chordata; class Aves; order Passeriformes; genus Eulacestoma; species Eulacestoma nigropectus. Next base: position 1,452,983 of record VZTE01002103.1, read on the forward strand.
TACGGTGACAGAAGAGGCTTACAGCGTTGACAACTCTTACCATAAATTTTCAAGTCAGTGGATATGTCCTAGGATAAAGACAATGCTTTCCTTTCACTGAACTAGAGCAACAACGAGAGCTAACAGACAGTGGGGTACAGAGCCCTTGCAGGAATGTAAAGGTGTGTTAGGAGTCACCTCTGCCTGATCTTGACTTGTTTCCTTTCACAGTCAAAGGAAAAGATCAAAGAAAGACACATTTTTTTAAAAACTGCTTAGGTGCCACTGTATAATTTTGTTGAGAATTACTTGAGGTGGAGAAAAACCTGACATCATTCTGCTAAGCAACATAAGAGTCCTGAGAAGGATGGTAAGGTGAAGTCATTTGCATTTGGCTGCAGAAAGCTCTCTGCATCTGTTTAGATGGACTCAGGCTCTCTAGGAACCAAGGTGGTTTGCCGGGTAACTGAGTTAGTAGGGTATCTGCTTTGTATCTGTGGCCCAAAAGGAAACTGTTGCAGTGTGGCTGAGATGGCCAGCACAAGTCCGTAAGAGGGGAGCGTGGACTCTTGCTCCATCTGTCAGTCAAGACTAAGCTTAGGGTGGAGGAGGTGTGGGAGGGCATGAGTGAATGGAGTCTGTTGTCATGTAGATTATTTATCCTCAATGCGGAGGAGTAATTAGGCCCAGAGGGCAGTCCATCACTGTCCTCAGGCTGGATCAGTGGAGACGGACTGGCTCCTCTTCCAGTGATGCTTGGAAAAAAAACTGTGCCGCACACTGGGCCCCGTGTGGAGCACATGGTGATGGTGCATCTTGATGTGGTCAGAAAGGTCATCATCCCCACTGAAAAGCAAGAGAAGCCCGAGGAGCACTGGCTGACAAAGGCGGTGGCCTCTTGTCTGCACATGGACAGGAATGTAATTGCTGAACATAAGCTGTCCTTGTTTCACAGAGAAGGATCAGACAGCCCCGTTGGGGTTCAGCTGATCTGAGGGAAGGCATGGCCCTTTATGTGTATTGAAAACCTCTCTGTAAAGAAAGGTTCCTTTAACAGTGCCATAACTGATAGCTGAAACAAAAACCCAGCCACACTGCCTGGGCTAGCCTGCAACATGGGCTGCAAAATGTGGGAAACAGAATTTCTGAAATTTCAGAATGCACTGAGATCTTCCTAGGCTGGTTAGTGTCCTTGCTCTTTTTATTGGTGGCTTGCGGGGTTTTTTTTTGCTTGTTTTGTTTTGTTTTTCTCAGATCTGTAACTTACAATGAACTAAACAAATTTCCTCTGTATGTAGGTCTGGTTATTGTATGTTTTTAAGTACATATGGTATGATCCCATGTGCATGCAGGCAAGCAAAATATAATTCCATTGATGGGAATGAATGATGTATCAGTTTGGATGTCTATCTATCCTGTCAGCATGCTCAGCCATGGAAAATCTTTGGTCTCTAGCAGCTTGTCACTCACTCAGCTAAATAAGTTTCGAGCCATCTCAACATCTGCTTAAAAGTGGCTGGACTGCCACTGAATTGCAAAGGTTCAATTCAACCCATATAAATGGAAATTTTTACTGCTGGCATAAAAGCATTTACAAGCTGAGACATATATTATAATGGGAATGAAAATAAACCCTTAAAAAAATCTGCACCCCATTTGTTCAGGCTGTGCCTGAATGTTCCCATGCTGAGAAGCACTTCTTACCATTTATTAACTGTGACTTTAGGTAGAAAGTGAAGCTGTTCATTCAAATAAAGTGCATTCCTGGGTCTCCTACTGGAATAGCTGTCATTTTACTGAAGGGCTGTGTCTCAGTGACACATATGCCAGCAGTAATGGCTGCCTGATGGCACCATGTCCTTATACATCCAATATTTCCCACTCCTTGTACTGATGCTGAATGCAAGCCCTAAAACTCCCCCATGAATTTTCCTGCAAGGGAGACAACAAAATGTTTTTAACAAGGTGTTACTACTTGTTTTCAAATGTTTGTGCACTGAATTTTCTTGACAAAAATCTGTGAACCTGGACAATCAAATAGACATAGTCACACACACACACGCACACACACACACACACGCATACACACACACACACTCTCTCTCTCTCTCTCTCTCTCACTTTTAAACACAGTTGTCCCTGTCTTCACCAAGCACAATCTGCAGCTGCACAACCAATTAGTGATGTGTGGGTGGGTGGATGTATTTTAGGGAGAAGTTATTCAAAATTTGTACTTTTATGCCCAGAAGGGTTTGTATGTGTGTGTGCCCCTGGTAACCACACAGGGGAAAAAGTGCAGGTGTTCCTGTTTGCAAAATAACGCCTACAAAATCAGAGACTAGGTCAAGAGCCCAATGAACAGGAGATCCTTCTTTCATTCATTTCCTTAAGTTAAGCCCTAATGTGCTACAAACTTCTTCTGGTTATTGTTAAAGGGGAATGGAAAGTTTCACAAAATCTCTCTTGTAAAGAAGCTTATATTACCCCTAAAAAGAATGGGGGCTGGGGGGAGGAAGGACCCTCATCTGCGGTATGGCGATTTCAAGCAGTGAGCTTGGAAACCCTGCTTTTAATCCAGGAATTTAATTTCAAACAGGTGCTGCTCTCTGTCCTGCTCGGGACCTGGAAGGATTTGAGATCCTGCTTGCTCCAGGGAAAAGGCTGTGCAGCTTTTCCTGATGCTTGAAGGTGGCAGCTTCAGATCCCTTCAGTGGGTGACGGAAGAGGCTGGAGCTTGGCGCAGTGGTGAGAAGGGGTAGGAGGCTGGGGGCCCAGGTGCCAAGTGTTGAGTTTCAGTGTTGGGTAATACATGAGTTGCAAGCCCGCTGCTGTAGGTAGACCAATCTCACTTTTGCACGGGAGCTGGAATACTCATCTTTTCTTTTGCTGACATTTCCCTCTTGGAGGTCTTCAGACCATGAGGTGGCATCTTCTGCTCCCAAGTGATTTAACTACCCCCACCTGAGGTCCCTCCCAGGGCCTCGAGCTGTGCCTCGACCCACACAGCCATATTCTTTCAAGATGTTTAAGCCTCTTTTCATTAAGTTTGCCCCAGTTCTTCCAATGCTGCTCTTGACCCTTGCTGTCAAGTGTTATAGCAGGATATTAAACTGGCACCCTCTGTTACACGTTAAGAAAACAGCCATGAAACCGGAGAGCTTGGCGGACGCACTTTCTGCAGCCTCTTGGTGAGGGCATCCTTTGAACACCAGACCCCCTCCTCCCAGCTGGGTAAAGTCAGCCCCTACAGCGACAGTCCCATTGCCTTCCCACGAGCTGCTGGGTTTGCCTTTGCCTTTGGGGTGAGTGGCAGCTGTACCTCTGGGCCATCACCCTCGTGAGGGCAGTGGGAACTACAGGGTATCCCCATGCTTTTGGGCTGCCTCTGCTGGGGCCTGGGAGCTGGCCTGGTCCACCAAAGGCTCTTTGTTTCTGCTTCTTCTTGTGTGCAAATAATTATAGGTGCAATTTTAGTGACCTCAGTGTCTCACTACTTGATTTGAAGGCACAATTAAATACCTTGACATATAAATAGCCTAAATTGGACCTTTCAGTTAATGTTTAGAACAGCAATAGGGGCCAGGTTAGGAAACTTTGATCTTGTACCTGAAATTAGCTATACTGTACATTTAAACTCCCTAACTTGTTGAAACCTTATAGACTATGGCTTCTAGTCAAACCTCTAAATGTCAGCTTTGCTGACTAGGAGTACATGTCCTCTGGGGACTGTACATTGTGCAACAAAATGCCCTTCTAGAAGAATTAGTATCACCCTGTCTTTTTATCTGTTCCGTCAAAAGGAGCAATGTGTGGAAGAAATGCTCCTTTCCCCTGAGCTTTGTGATGTGAGATCACTTTGGAGATCCAGTGCAATCACCCTACCTTGTTGGGTGCACTATCAATTCCAGTGGTGCAGCTCAATGAACCTTCAGGAGATGTGGATGAGCCAGTACTCACTCAAAAGGTCCTGTTAATGTTGCAGGATAATTTGGGTAAGTAACAGTGACCAGAGTGAGCAGCTACACCAGAGTCTAACCTTGCCTGAGCTGCATGAAAATGCAAAGGTCTCCACTACTCCAGTACATCATTTTCTTCCTAGAAAAATCATGCTCGCAGAAAGTAAAATAAACAAACAAACAAACAAACAAAATCTGAGCTGTTCAGCAGCCTGTGAAGGAAGACAACAGTACCGGATTCTATGGGATCAAAAAGGGTCCCTCAGCTGTGCCTTTGGAACAAACAATTTCTTCTACTGGCAAAATCCAAAACGCATTGTGAACGCTTGAACTCAGCAATAATCCACAACAATGCTTCCTGGGAACTCCTGTTATTATGAATAGATGTAGCCATCTGGATATGTCTAGCTATTGTTAAACATGATGTTATATGATGTCATATGCACCTATGCCTCTATAAAGAAAGAAATGCAGTTTTCTGCACCGATGGTTTTGTATTTTGAAAGCTAACACAGTAATTTTCCACCCTTTTAAGATTAATGTATCCTTCCTCAACCATTCTCCATCAAAACTGTGAACTCTTTAAAAAAGCTACATCTGTAGATCACTATCTAATATTTATGAACTTATTTTCTTTCATCGTCATTCCTTGACCTGAAATCTCCCAGAGGTCCTCAGATCACTAGCTGAAAACCAGAAAGTAGGATATACCTTTAGAACCACGTGGGAAAATGATGGTGTGAAGCTCTTAATATTCCTTTTGAAGAGAGCATCAGGCTGCACCTCAGTCTTTTGCTGGGTGCCGGTGGACCACAAGAGTATGAGCAACATTTGCTCTGTGTTCTTTGTGCAGAGCCCTCTCCTTACAGGTCAGCAGTGTCACAGGCAGCAAAGGACCATGGCTCTGTTTTAGACTGTATTTGGCCAGCGCCATTAATAAACAAAACTTCAGTAATCATTTTGCAACACGACCTGACATAGGTCGTGCTTCCTGTTATTTCCATCAACCCTGAGGGTACCTAGATGTCAGCTGGGAAATAACCTCCATCAGTGGGCTTAAGCCTACAGTAGGACCCTGCCTTTGTTAGTGCACGCACACAGTGCTCAAGGCACGTGGGCCCTTGACGTGGGCTTGCAGGTTACTGGTTAGTAAGATGCGATGTCCAGGCAGGTCTTGATGTCCACCAGGACTTGGCAAATGTCTTGGCTTTTCAGAAGAAGGACAGACTGGGAGGGATTGTGGGCTGGGAGGCATGGCAGGGCAGCCTGCACCATCAGCATGATTTTAATTTGACTCCCAACACGCAGGGCAAGATTTGACGGCCTCCTCTGCTGTTTGCTGCTCAGTCCATGAAGCCACTCTTCCTTTGCGAAGACCCGTTCTGGCCTCAATAAATAGAGCTTTCTCCTGCCATTGTTTATTTTACTGGAGGGGGGAGCTCTTCGTGTCACCTTTCCCTTTTTTAATTTCTGCCTCTTATGGACTACATGCTGGTTTGCTAAACCTGCCAATCTGAATGAGTAGCCCAGGGAATACAAGTTCCTATGGGATAAATGCTCTAACTTATGACTCATGGACTAGAATAGTAAAAGCTGATGCATAAAGGGCCCTGGGCACTAGCATACCACTGATGTTTTAAATTTATCTTCTTCAAATGAGAAAGATGTTTTTCCTCAAGACATACAAAAATATACCAGCTCAGTGCAATCTAAATGAAGTTATGTGGGAACACTGCTCTGCACTGTATTGCCAATCTTTTGTGTTTATGTATAATTTTCCATAGGGCATTCCTGTCTGTAGAAGTACTCAGAGCGCTTTCCTGTGGACTTTTTTTGACTGGCAGGAATACTAGCAGCCCTAAGTGTCATGTTGTTCATTTGTGCACAGTGTTTTTACAGCTATTCAATAGCATCTGTGAGTCATTTGCCTGCTGAGCCTCAGCTCTTTGGCGTGTGTCAGGTAGAGGTCTCAGGCGAGCAGGGAGAGGGAAGGAGAGCTGGGCTCTGTGACAAGAGGTGCCCAGCTGGCCGCTGTGGTCTGAAGGGAGTGTGGTCAACTGCCCTGTCTGCATGGGTATGACCCCAGGGAAGGTGTCAAAGAGTTTGGCCCGTAAGTACCTCTAGGACAAATAAAGTGGAAGGGAGCTGTGGACTGTTGGATCCCTAGTTCTGTCTTACCACTTCAAGAGTTTTTTAGAGAAGTGGCTCACTTCCCAAGAAAAGGGTAGGTGACTTCTCTCCCAGAGCGAACTGAAGACAAAATTGATACTGTGTGTTGCATGTGGATATCTGGTCCTTCCATTTACTGGGGCTGAATGGGAGGTGAGCCTTGCCTGTGTCTGCAGACCCACACATCACTTTGCACAGATTTATTTTCAAGGCTTGTGTGTTTACTTCCACAGAGAGAGATCTGCTGGGAAGGCAGCACTTTTTGAAGCCGTTCCACTGATTTCTGTGCCCCCGCTCAAATATTCAGCACTTATTTCCCAAAACATGGCACAACTGAAGGTCCTAGCTGTGTTTGGAGGAAAAGGCTGCCTTTGGCTCTAGGTGAGATCCAGTCTGTGTTTCCTGGAAGTGAGGTGCTGCAGAGGAAGGGAGAGGGGAAGGGACAAACCTGGGTTTAGCATACAAATCCAGAGCTGATCCAAGTGAAAGCATGCAGCCTGCCTGTGGGGCAGAAACCCCTCAGACATGGGGGGCAAGGGTGAGCCAAGCCAGAGAGGACCTGAACATGGAATGCTCCTGTACAGAGCCCCATCCTGGCAGCTGCCATCAGCAGAGAGCCCCTAGGCTGATGATCCTTGGTGAATAATTTGTAACTTTTAACAGTGAAGAAAGAGACTTCTTTCCTTTCTATTCTCTGAACCTCCATGGATTTTTATTCTGGAGGAAAAAGGAAGGGGAAAGGGACAATTTGCGTTTAGTCACGAGGGAGACAGAGCATCTAGTTCTTGAAATTCCATGTGTAATTTAAAGTGAAAAGCAGTAAAAGCAAAAAAGTACAGCAGTGTGCCACGGTATGCATTAATGTTGCTGTAGAAAGAGTGAAAGGAAGCACATTTTTTCCAGAGTAATCCTTGGACAAAATTGCTCTGCATGACTCACTCATTCCTCTGTTTTCCTTGTCATACTGAGTTCAATGTCACATAGGCTGCTGAGAATAAACATTCTATAGATTTTGGGCAATATATAGAAAGGGCAAAGACATGAAAAAAGAATAAAAGGATTTTATAAAAATGCACAGACTACAAAAAATGTTTTAAAATATGGCAGAACCTCTGGATCATCAGAAATATTCTAAAAATTTCCTGAAGGCCAATGTCTGCTTTCTCAGCCACTCTTTCTTGTGAGATTCCAGCTGCAGCAAAAATAAAATTGAGATTCGGGTTGGTTTTGGATGCAGTTTACAGAATTGGTATCTATGGCAGATGGAGAACTGAATGTTGAATGTGAAAACATCTTAGATTTCAAGTTCTTGTTTTCATGATCTGTACTTGTAAGATTAATTGAACTGTTTCAATTTTACAATCAGAAGCATTAGAAAAATACTGTCACTTTTCATGTTTAAGACCACAGCTGATGTGAATCCAATATTGGTCTTGAAGCTGTAGTGAAAAGCTGAAAAAGAGCAAAAGGAAATGATGAAAAGTTCTTATGTTCTCAATTATTTATTCACTGTTTTTCCCCCTTCATTTTCACTCCAGGGATAGTAATGAGTTTTACGAATGTAAGGTGTCAGCTATAGGTTTTTCTGTTGAAACCCCTAAATTTATGGCTCCTTAGGGCATTACAGGCATGGATAATGCATAATTTACAAACAGACTTGAAACTTTCATCTTCCTTTTCCCACTCCTTTTCAGAGCTTTTTGTTCAAGGAGTGATTTGTTTTTCTGTAGTGGAAACCATATGCTCTTCTAAATCTCAGCGGAGTGTAGAAATTCTGCAACGTTGCCAGATGTGGCCAAAGAAACTTCACCTGACATAGAATTACTCACGCTTCTTTTCTTCAGTCAAAACCATCTTTCTAAGGGAGCATTTCTTCCTGCTATTTGGTAGTGGGCAAGAGGAGACTAAACCACAGCCAGCTGCAGCAGGCACAGTCTTAACATCAGACTCCTGAGGTCTGTGCCCTGTTTCTGGTGGGGCAGGAGCTGGAAGCTTTACTGACCCACCTCACAAGAAGATAGGCCAATAGCTCTTAAATGGGAATCCTGCTTCTGGCGTTGTCTCCAGTTTGTTGCTAAGGACTTACCATATAGGATAAAACCAGTCTAGTTCAGAGCTGGTGTGAACATGGCCACACGCTTGTGTGTGTGCTGCAGAGAAAGGTGGAAGAAACATCACAGTTGAGCTGATAAGAGTTACTTTGTCTGAGCTCTCTCTGTTATTTAACAGCTAGCGTATGATTTGATATAAAAGATTTTTGGTCTCCCTCTTTTGTTCCCTAACAGATTCTAAAACATTGGATGCTCTTTTTATCCTAAAAATTTCCTTATTCTGGTGTGTGTCTGCATGACTGCTTTTCCTTGTAGCCGTAAATCAGACGGTTGAGGTGCTTGGGGTATGAGGGTAGTGGATGAACTCTTCCCTTCACTGAAAAGTGCAAAACTGTGAGGAGAGCCTCCAAGCTCAGGAATGCTGAAGGAACATTGGCTGAGAAGAACTGCACAAAGAGGTGTGGATTCTTATACAACCAATTTATTCCCAGACTGAATAGGACTTGGGTTTCCCAGGTACCTTTGTGGACTACTGAATTGCAGGTTGTGGATACCTAGGAAGCTGGTAGAATCCAATACCACAGGTTTGGTAAGGGCTTCAGTGACTGCCATTTAGGCTTCATCTAAAGTGAGGTGTCAGTAATCTGAGAATTGTGTTAACAACATGGTTTTGCCTTCACTCCCTAGTGTGATCAAAATGTTATTTCATCTTATAGTTTAGCTGGGAGCTGTCTTGAACATTTATGTGACCATGGGGAGTCACGAACATCCCAGCTGCATTACCAGCAGAGTCATGCCTTTCTACACTCTCTTTGGGACAACTCGGGGCTGAGACCTAGACATGGCTCTTGTCACAGCATTAAAGATGTACCCCTCTGCCTCCCATTGATGGATCATGGACATGTTGTGAAAATGTTCATCTGGTGAATCCTCAAACTGCTTTGTGCCTCACCCTGGGGCCGTACTTCCTCCCTCTTAGTGCTGCTGCCTGCATTGCTGGGACACTGGCACTTTGGCTCTTTCTTCCAGCCAAGCAGCTGAAACAGCTGTGAACATGCCCTTCTGGTTTACATAATGTCTTAAATATAATCATTCCCAGCCCTTGTGGTTATACTGCCTACAGTACAGTTATCTCCTTCAGGGAACAGGCGACACCAGATAAGGAGAACACATACAGATTTTGTTCACTACTCTAGTATGTCATGGGTCTTTCCCAGGATATTTGGGAGAAAAAGAGCAGGAAATTTTCTGAAGGTAGTGCCCCACATCAATCTTCCTCTGGGCACCACTGGTCTTCTTGTGCAGCATTTCCCTTCATTTCCTGGGTCCTGACACAATACTCCCTTCTAGATAAACTGCCCAAAGTAACTTAAGACTTTATTTTGCCCCAACCCTTCTGTAAGTCCAGGCAGATTCCTACCAGTCTCTTTGTTTAGCCTTCCTTAGTCCTACTCCATATGATTCTCATGCTTCCTTGCAAACAAGATGCATCTCCTAGATTCCAGGTAGTCCATTGATCCAAGCAGCATTGTCTTCAGCATTTTCTCCTGAGACTTACCAGAGAGCTGCACTTACTGGTCTGGAGATGTGAGTCTTGGTGGCAGAGTCTCATGTGTTCCCCAGCAACAACTCTCAGCTCTGTGTTGTGACTGGTATCAGCTGTCAAAACTGACAAAAGTTTAGTTTTCTGTGTATTTAATTTACACACACCCGTGTGCTCATCCCCATCTGCTGTGCTGGAGGTCCCCTTACTATATATGACGGTGTGATGGACTGTGATTTGGGCCACTTTGATGTTTGGTTTTTTCTGCTGTATTGTGTTACATGCAGTTTGTAGTTTGAAGCCCAAGGTTTCCAGCATAAGTGAAATGCAGCACTCAAATGGTGTGCTGTGAGGTTAAATGGGATGGTTTAAGTACCCACAATCACACATTATAAATTGATCCCTCAGCATGATAGGAAGATATAATTTATATGGAAGTCGTGTCTTTTTTTAAACTGTAATGCGTAATTCACACAAGGAATGCTTCTGCCAGGTAGGATTGTTAATTATTCTTTTAACTTAAAAACAGGACAAATTTTGATAGCTTTATTCAACAGGGCATTGTGGAAATACAGCAAATCAGCACAAATACACGGCCTGTCACAGTCATTTTTGTATAAAATATGACTCACAGTTTTGAAGCATATGGTTATACAAGTTTTAATTTAAGTGGCATCTTCTTCAGTCAGCAAAATAAGATCTGGCTTGCCTGTGGGAAGTGGAGTCAGCACCTTCACCTGCTGACGTGAAAAGGCTCCCCCAGTGACTGGTGTTGGTTTCCACTGCTGGTGTATGGCTGAACAAAAATGTGAACCTTTGCACTTGATGCATGCAGGGAAAACCCAAGAGCCTTCCCATTCATTATCTGCAAGCTGCTAGAAATGCAGATCATCACACACCTTGTGGTCTCACAGCCTGTGGTCCCACTGCCTGAAACCCCCCACGTGGATAACCAGATGCACCCTCATACCATAAGCACTAAACTTTCCCACAAAATCTTGTTTTCAGTTTTGCCTCTCAGCCTCAACAGGGAGAGCCCCTTACCATTCCATCTTGCCAAATATCTATCTATCTATCTATCTATCTATCTATCTATCTATCTCTCTATCTCGGATTATTTTACTGATGTCTTGGATAGATTTAAAAGCCTTCCTTGATCCTAGAAGGAAATAATAATTAGCACCTATTCTCACAATAGGAAACTATCATCTCTTCTGGAGGAGAGGAATAGGGCTTGTCCTCCCACTCCTGACAGCTGCTGCTGGGAGACATTTCTGAGCTGTCAGAGCCTCTTTATGTGCAGATTCTTTTGTAAGTCTTCATTGCCCACACCAATAGGTCTACACTTGACATCTGTTTTTCCCTGTGATTATTTTTTTTTCACCTTTCTCAATGTTTTTCCTATCCAATTAATTCTCTACTGCCCCTCCCTTCTGGTCATTCTTTTCTTTCTACTTTTGCTTGGTCTTTATTTGATGTTGAAAAAGATTCTGGGGCAAATGAAATGTAAATCAAATCTAGATTTGTATCAGGCTTTTCTGGAGTGCTGAGAAAATGTGAGTTTCCTTTGGCCTGGGCAGAGTTAACCAAAGGAGTAAAACTGGATGGCCACTGAAAAGACAGGTATTTCACTGTAGAGATCTCGCTGCAGAGCAGCTCTTGTAAATAAAAGGAAAAATGTATAAAGAGTTTGCCCAGGCCTTCCCAGCACACTGAAATGGAGTCATCTGATTTTGTTTAAAGTTTTTTGATCCAAAGAGCAGGAGAACATTTCACTCATAAAGAGTATCTACAACTGTGTTTGAAGCTTTGACACAAGAAACTGAGGAAATTAAACCAGCTGCTACCAGTTTCTCTGGAGCCAGAAAGATGTAAAGCTTACACCAGAAAGATGTAAAGCTTACAGAAAAACAAAATGGTCTTTTTTCCTCGTGTTGTCATTTTCTAAAAGAAAAAGAAAAGGAAAAAGCTATTTTTGGAAAGGGGAAAATATCTTTGCTTGCATTTCTGTCTGCAATACAATGTGTGGCTGATAAGAGGCTTATGGTTTATATTGTTACTGTAGGGAATGGGATGACTTCTGAAGTTGGAGAAGGGCTAGAATGAGGCTAGCTCCTTCTGCTGCCTTTGTCCTGTCCTGAGCTGTGCCCTGACAGTGAATTGCACAGTATCTTAAAATGACCTTTCATTCAGGCTGTGTAGAGGTACTTTTAGTCAACTGGTAGGAGCAAGTGACCTCTGACCTTCTGATATTCAGTGAGTGCATGAAGGCATTTTCTGCTGCTGATGGGTGGTCCCAGTAGACAGTGGCCACAGATGTCTGCTCTTGATAAATTCAGTGTTCAGCTAGTGGGAGGGGACCTGTCACTGGCTTCACTGGAGAATGAAATATGTAAGTTATAGGCAAGTGTTTCTGCTAGCTTTTAAACTCCATCACTGGCTGTGGTGAAGACTGAAAACTCTTGACGGTGCCTTGCACTGCTTTGGGATAGGTTTCAGTGCCCCCCTTAAGTCCTTCCACAGCTGTTTTGGTCCTGCGCTGGGGACTCAGCTGCACCACGTGCAGACAGCTCTGAGTTTCCTTCACCCTGATAGCTGGGAAACAGGGTCAGTTGCTGGTCATGTGAGTTTGCTTTTTGTTCTGGAAGTTGCTTTGTGCATCTGGTAGAAAGCAAACTTGACAGCATCCCCCTCATAGCGAGTTAGCCTGGTTAATTTTTCCTTATGACTTTCTTGCACTGGAAACCTTCATATGAGAGCCCATTCTCAGAGAAATTTCTGCTTCTTTGGTCATACCAGCTTTTCAGAGTGACTAGCCAAACCCACTATCATTTCTAATTGGGACAGCTTATTGAACTTCACCCAGCCCTCTTTCCCATCCCCTTCTTGCTCACCTTCTTTCTTCTGGTGCCAGTAATTTCTCTAAACTATTGTATGCGGCTCAGTGGCAATAAATATTAATAAAGGCATGTCACTTTACCACTGGAAGAGTGGGAGAAGAGGTGAGGGATGGATGTTTTACTTCAGAGGCTTGGCTACCTTTGCATTGCCTTTTCCTCCCAGAAGAATTGCCAAATTATATACTAGTTTCCCTTCCCAGATAAACTACATCCTCACATCTGTCTGGCTCTGTTCCAAGCTGCTCCAAGTTAGTAGGAGCTGGGAGAAAAGTTTAACATGCAAATTGAAAATGTCAAATTTTGGCTTTGTTTATTGCTAGTTTTGTAGAAAGGAGGAAGTCAAAAGTCTGTGTCAGAACAGCTCACTGCTATTGTCTTGCTTTGAGTAACTGAACCTCTGAATTGCAGTAGAGGGAGTGTCTGGGATGCTAGGAGAGACTGAAGGAATAGTTCTATAGGAGCAAGCTTGGATGTGCTGGAAGAGCTGGAAGAGTGTGGTACTGGGAAGGGTGCGGCATCAGAGTGTGCCTTTAAACAGTTGAACATTTTGGACACTGGAAAGCAGTGGAGAAGAGACAACTGCATGAGAGGTGTGTTGTTACACTGAGGCAGGTATGATGAGACTTCTGAGCTCAGCGTGAAACCTTTCCAGAGGAATGCTATATGCTGCACTGACCTGGTGTTTCACTCTTTAATTACATCAGTTCTATCTGAAAGACACAATTCCATGATCACACATCCCATTAAAACCGAGAGTGTTTATGCAAATTTATAACATCCTTTGGGAAACACAATTTCCATGAAGAGCTTTTGGGGTGCCCAAGGTGCTTGGCTGTGAATGCAATGCATTTTAATTGGACAGAGGAAGTGTATTCTATATAGAAGATGTTTTGGTCTGGAACAAACTAGAACAACAGAAATGATAGGGTAAATTTAAGTAATAAATATTAGTAATTCTATCAGAGGACAAACATACCAGGAAGAGAAATTAACCCAACAAAATGTGTGATCATGGTAGGACCAATGCTGTGACAAGTATTTGTGCTCCTTTGGTGCAGAAAGAGAATGCTATGAAGGCCTCAAATAATGGGAAAGCTATTCATGTGTGAGAACTGATGTGCAAATATGTCTGAAAATCATGGGAAACGGATATTAGCTGAATTTGAGAAATGGAGGAGGTAATGAAAAAATCCAGAGTTAAAAGTAAAATACTGGTAAATATGAAATTGATTTATCCATAACTGTTCCAATTGTGTCTATTTGTTTAGTTTTCTCCTGGTTGTGTTGTAAAACTGGAGATGAGCAGCTTTTCCGACACAGTAGCAAACAAAAAAATGCCACATGCCACCTAAAATTGAGTGTTAATAGACAGACAGAGAATAAGGCTTCGCTTGGTGGTGTAAAGAAGACCATGTCCTTATTTATGGAAGCTGAAATGTTATCTGAAGTGGGCTATAAATCTCTTGCTACCACTGCCAAATTGGGTCTGTCCAGCACGCTGCCTAGAACAGAGACAAGTTTTAACTGCAAAGGTGTGGTTTGTATATCGAATGCAAACCTGATGGAGAGGTGTTAATATCTGGCACATAGTGGAGCATTCAATGAAAGTCCCCCGGTATGTGTCACTTAAAAAATACCCTACGGTTTTAACTGGAATATGGGTTATGATACTTGTGATGATTCCATGATGAAAACCTGGATGAAGTTCCTTACCACAAGAACAGTATTCTCTTAGCTTCCTTCCCCCATTCAGAGAAGCAGCTCCTCGTAATAGAGGGGATTTTCTCTAAGACAGCAGCAAAGTGATCCATAAGGAGCTGAAGAAAAATTGTTGAAAAAGATAGATGAAGGCTGCTTAGGGACAGAATAAGAGATGAACTAAAGATTCCCATTGAGTAATGATACTGAGAAGGTTGTCTAGGCTTGTTGCATATGTCAAAAATACAGACCACACTGAGTGGAAGAGTATTATATTGGTGTTCCAGAGAAAAATAAGCACACTGCCATCCATAAGTGCCTACCAGACTAGTAAAAATTGTTTGAAAAAATCATAAAATAAAGGCAGTATTGCAAAACTGAGCATATTTGGGTAAAATAACTTTTTAATTGAAAATTTAATAAGAGAACATATTATTCTTTCTTTTTTTGATATTTTGTGCAGGTTTTTTTTATTCTTGAATTTTCATGTGTTGAATTAAAGTGGAGACTGCTTTTAAAGATTACTTATGAACATCTAACTTAAACATAAGTTTAAACAACATCATTGATACAGGTGGGACTAAAAAGACAGATTACACTATGGATGCTTATATTGTTCTTTAAGTTAAAGTGGAACCCCTAGTTATAGAGTAGGTTCTCTACTGCCTGTCTCTATGGGGCAAGGTCCATTGAGTTAATCACCACACTTACCTAAAGCTGGATTTGAAATAATGGGGTAAGAGTATAATTCTATTTTTTTTTGTCTAATTCTGAAGTCCTTACCTGCAGAAGTAGCGTGAGTTAAATCAATGAGACTATTCACATGGATAAGCATTAATCATATGAGTAAAGAGAAAAGGTTGAAAGGTCATTCTTAAAGTTGCTAAGAAGCTTTGCAGCTGCTTCATATGGACTAACTATCATTATATTTCCCCAGTTACTGCTTCTAATGCAGTAGTGATTAATTCAGCTAGGATGATATTGACCCCAAGCCAGTTTGTTCCCCATTCAAGCCCCCTCTAAATGGTGTCTAGAGGACTGAAGTGGGTGTGAGGTGTGCAGGCCAAAGCCTACAGCAGTGCCTCTGAATGAAGTGCATTCCATCCTCTGCTGGTTTCAGATTTCCTTTCTCAAGAAAATTGTCTTGGCGCCTGAAATGGAGTTTCCAGTCCCCATCCCCCTCTTGACATCCCTGCCTGAACATATCAGTTATCATCTCATGCTATGGCACAGAGAGTGTAGAAGTGTTTATAGCTGGCCATGGCTATCGAGAGAGATTTGCAGTAGTCTCTTCAGTGGTTCCACACACGCCTAGAGTAATTACTTCCTTTCCCTGAAAGAGTAAACTTGCATCTTCCAAAACAGCAGCAGCAGCCTTGAGGCCGAATATTCTCCCAGGTGTTTTGTTCCCTCAGCATTTACAGACATTAGGACGTCACTTCTGCTACCTCCGACTGTTCAGGGACTGTCCCTACTTAGCCATAATACCATCACCAGAAATCTCCATCAGCCTTGAAGCTGAATGATCCAGCAACCCACAGTTTCAGTTCTGAATTTGCCTTCTGAAAGGACAGTCATGGCCATATCAAAACCATTTGCTTTTCTTGTACTGAGGAGAAGAGTATGCTGTATTATATGATTTGTATTAATGGTGAGATTTTCAGCAGCATAGGAAAATATTTCCAAGCTTCTTATTTTTCTGAATCCCTGTTATCCTTGCTTCATACATGGCTGCAGTGCAACGTAAGAAGAACCATTTTGTATTTATTCACCTTTTTAGGAAGAAACTGACTCTTGGTACTTTTTCTTGTCTGTTTCCTTAGTCTGATATATTTGTTTATTTCTGATATATTATTGTCTTTGTTCACCTCCTAAGAAGAGCCTTAAGAGGAACGAGCCGCTTTGGTTTTGAAGTTTTGCGTTTCCTTTTGAAACATATGGGTATTTTTGAAGGCCCACTATGTAATGATTTTCTGCATCAAGGTGTCTGAGTTCTTACTATCTTC
The DNA here is from genome assembly GCA_013397775.1 of Eulacestoma nigropectus. Taxonomy (NCBI): domain Eukaryota; kingdom Metazoa; phylum Chordata; class Aves; order Passeriformes; genus Eulacestoma; species Eulacestoma nigropectus. The sequence goes on from VZTE01002103.1 coordinate 1,469,285, forward strand.
ATTAAAACAGAAGAAAATTTGAAAGGACAATGATAATAGGCATTCTTATCACAAGCAGTAAAGTATACTGCTCTGTAGATCTTGTTATCCTTGCACCAATGAAAATGCCCATGCCAGAAGAAAAGAAAAAGGAAAAGGAAACACAAGAAATAGTGTGTGAGATTCCCATATTTGATTCTCACTCAGTACTTCAGAAGATGCTTCAGAAGAAGATGCTCTGCCAGAATACCAAGGGAAAACATTATTTCCAACTCCAGATGAGTTATTTCTTGCCCAAATCTGCACTTAGTTTTCCTTTCCTGTTCCTTTGCACACTGTGTTTTTCATGAACAATTGTCTGTTAAGCCAGTATCACACTCAGTAAGTTATCTGTTTCCAACAAAGAAAGAGGGAAACAAGAAAACTTCCCTTCTTGGGAAAGAAAGGCCGGTGCTGCCGGCATAAATCAACAAAAAGTGAGTTTGTTCATTTAGCTATCCGGAAAGTCCTAATATGTCATCATGTCATGTACAGAATTTGGCTGCTCTAACAGTGTTATCCTTTTCTCTTTTTAGAAGGGAGTTCATTTCAGTAAGCTTGTAAAGTACAATATACTGTATTAGGGGTTTCATTATTCACGGGGACCAACAGAGAAAAGAAAGATCTTTCCACACATGATTAATATTTCAGCTGAATACCATGTGCTGTATGTGGGCCATCCATCAGCAATTTAACATCTGTAATCTGGCCATGGTGAGTCACTACTAACATCATGAACAAATCATGGATGCTCTGTGGTCTTAACATGGTTTATGAGTCTTGTATGAATTGAATGTGCGTTCAGGGATGAAATGTGGATGGTCTAAATTAGAGGCAAAGGAAGTTATGAAAAGGAACCTTGCCATTTATTTATTTATTAAGTAGATGTATATGAGGACTGTTTGTAAAAGTCTGGCTCTCAGCCCTTCCCCAACAGGGAAAGGTTAGAGGATGGGAACCAGTGGAATTTAATAGAAATTCAGTGACAAAAAATAATAAAACAGAGGGAGGTGGTCAAATCCAACACACAGGCACAACCTCGAACCTGTAAAGGCATGCAGAGTGTTTGATGGCAAGTCTGGTTTTGTTTAATTACACCCATCACCATGAGCTGTGGGCACCTGCACACCAGTGTGGGGCTCTCCCTTCCACCATCTCCCTTGCTGAGGACAGATGGCCTTTTTGCACTGTGCTTGTTCAGTGCTGTATCTCTGCCAGCTTTAACTTGAACAGGGAGCTTACAAATGACTGAGGGCAGAAGAAGCTGCCAAGGGAATAACCCGATGGTGCTCATCTCCTGCATAGGCCGATGTTCACCTCTAACTGCACTCATTAATTCGTCAGCAGGGAAACCACTCCCTTGTCTAGACAAATTTCCCTGTGCCATGATCCTTTCATTCTGGGCATGCTGACAGCAAGTGGCATGTCTCTGTGATTACTCAAGTCCTGCCATTTCCCTTGCCTTCTGCCCCATCCCACTGCAGAGATGCTCATGCTGGAGGTCTCCTGGTTTGTGCTTCTGGGCCCGTGAGGGGCAATATGATCAGGGAAAGCCCTCATCCCTGAGATACTCTGCCTTCCTGGGTCTGATGGACAGAATTTGTTGATCATGAAGGAGCATTATAGACTTTGGCTAATCATTCAGACATTTTCTGAAAAGGTGGGTGAATTTGGATTAGGACAATCTTTTTCTTTCTTTGGCTTGGGGAGTGTTACAGTGGCTGCTGCCAGCTTAGACAGATTCTGTAATGCATGTTTAAACACATTGATCACTCCCACAACTGGATTACATGATAGTTGCTTTGGTGATCCAAATAAACAAAAAAATTGGGATATGCCTGGTGCTGTTTGGGGCTGCCGAGTTGTATAATTCACAATTTTCAGTCTTCTCCATTCATGAAGAATAAATCTGATCCGGTCCAGGCTTCTGCTTTGGTTTTGTCTCTGCCTTTGCAGAAAAGCAGTGCAACAGCTCTGTCAAGGTGAGTTTGGTTAAATGGCAGGTTCTGGAGGGGAACATGAATGATTTCTATAAATTGCCTACAAAAGCAGCATAGGATCTTTCAGTCAATTCTAAAAGCACTGTTTACTGTTGCATATGGCAGTCATTATTTTGAATAATAAACCTACTGAGAATCTGAACAAGCATGGGCCAACAGATCATCTTGCTTAGCAATTTAAGCAAGTAATTTATTTCAATCACCAGGACAAAGCATGTGAAGATTATTAATTCTTTTCCAAGACACATGCAACAAAGTCTCACAGCTTTCTGAATCTTGTAGCCATTATGGAAATGTACAACTTCTCTTTCGGATTTGGGACCATTTTTGCTTGCTTGCAGCATTTTTTTTCATATTTCTTACTAATAAATCCCATTTTCTGGTTCAAATTAAGAGAAGATAAGAAATTGGTAACTATAAAATTATAGTGCAATGCAATGTAATGTCACCTGCATTTGGGTAGTGCTATACAAAAGCTGTGCGCTAAGCAACAAAAACAGAGAAGCCGTTATGTTATTTTTAGTAATAATTATGTATCATATCTTCCTCTGAGGTGATTAGAGCCAGGAAAAAAATGTAAATATGTTTCAGCTACCTCTGGTAGCAACAAAATAGAATGGATTGCCAATTGTATTAGTTACTAAAGTCTCCTGTTCCTTCTCTTTGAAAGTAGATGTTCAGCTCCCAAAAGCCACTGAAGTGATGACTCTGAAAATTTAAAATTTGTTGTCAGCCCAATGGATCAGGATGTGCCGACATCATAAGTACCCCAGTACCATTGCACAAATGTGTTTTCACTCTGATTTAGAGCTATGGTCACCAGGGTGGTTCCAAGTCCAGGGAGTGTTCCAGAGTGTCTGCTGTGACTGATGTGAGGGTCCAGCTCATCCTACCAGTCAGGACGGCTTGTGTAACATTTGCTCACCAGTCCAGTATGAGAATTTGCTGTGGGCTGCACCACAGCTGTAGTTGAGGAGTATAGCATCACTGTTGGAGAACCAAGTGTTATCCCAAGGTGTGTTCTCTCCAGGTGGGACAGGCCTGTTTCAGTGGCCCAAGCTTGCTGGCATGAATGAATTCTGTGAGAAAAACACAGTTGCTTCAGGCACAAACTGGCTTTGCAAAAAAACCCCAAACCCTGCATTGGGTTTCATACTGTTAGCATGCCTGATAATTTGCAGTTGTAAAGCAGTGCAGCCAGAGGGGGTCATGAAAAAACAGGAGTGAGTTTCGCATCTGATGCCAGAGCTGCTGCAAATCAGCTCCACAAAAGTCTTCCCACAAGTCTCTTCAACCTGTGTGTCACAGTGCACTTGGAGCTACCTAATGGCAACATCATGTTGTTGCACTGCCTAGACCATGCTCAGCCCTGTGGCTGATGAGGTGAGAAAAGTAATCTGGTTCTTGAAGAGGCTGGTGGGCTGCAGTGGCAGCTGAGGGATCCAGTAAGCACGGTGGGTTCTCATGTGAGCTCTCTCAGCCCATGGCAAATGCAGTCAGATACATTTATCTAAACCAGTTCATCTAACCCTCCTTTCAGACATCAAGGAGCTCGTTAAACCTATGTTACTGGATTGTGCACCTGATTTTTACAAATAGCAAGCTTTTGTAAATACATAGCATGTTTGCCTGAATCTCTGTAATATGATCAATGTTGTCATATAAAATTTAGATACTGATATTTCAATTTGAGCCATAAACATTGAATGAATTTTTAAAATGGACTCTAAAATTGCAGTATTTACTCATTAGCCAGTGCCCTGTGTGAGTAGAAATAAAACTTGTCACCAGTATGTTGTCCTAGACATTAAAAAATGGGGAGTGAGTAATGAAAAGAAGCTCCTTCCTCTTTTGGGAAATGTGGCTGGTTTTGAGAAAGCTTATGGAGTGCTAAATGGGTTTAAGAAGCAGTAAGTACTCCTGAAAGATAGAAAGGGAGAAAATGTTAGAAAAGCAAAATAACAATCTATGTCCCAATGCATACTTGTCTCAAAGACTATTTCTCCTCAGAATAAAAAATTTCTGCCAAGCTTATAAAACTCAAAATATTTTACTTTGACATTTTCAAAAGGAATACTTCTGAATTAATAATGTCACAATATTTCTTTCATCAAGAAACAATTGAATTGAAAAAGCTTGGAGATAGCCTTTTTTTTTTTTGGCCCAGAACAGAATTTGTTCTTCTTTCACCATGAATGATGGAACATGATTAGTTTTGGATCTGAAACCCATTCCCTTTGAAATTGTGCTGGAGTTTTTCCCTCTCTGCCAAGACCCCATGGCACACCTGAGCCTTTTGCCAGGCTCCTGACCTCTGTTCTCCATGTTTTGCCCCTAAACTGACCATGTCTCTTGGGCAAATTCTGCCAGGCACAAAGAGCAGTGGAGACCAGCTGTAGCCTGTGTGACCTCACCAAGCTCCTTCAAAACCGAAATGGAATTTCCTGTTGGGAGCGAGCTGGTTTTGGATGCATTAGTGACTTAGCCCTACTTTCCCTTTTATCTCTATTATTTCAGCAACATTGCTGTGGTTTCTAAACTCTTTAGTTACAGCACACATTGCATCTCCCACCCATTGCCTTCAGAGCCTGCTGACGCCTTCAGTCCTCTGAGAAAGAAAAACCTTAATGCATTTAGAAAAGAAAAAGTTCCAGATGTTTTGCAAACTATCAAAATACACTGGATTTTCTTTTTGTAAGAATATTTTCACAACCTGATAAAAGCTTATTTTCTAAGCAAACAGATTATATGTCACCCAGAGGTGTGAAACCTTAATAGAAAAGAACCATATGCCAATTAAGGAGAGGAAAAAAAAAAAGGCAGTCTCTAAGCATCATTATTTGCTTTCTAATTCTCTTAAAAAAAATTAAATATCCAAGAAGAAAATTAAAGCAAAGTGTGTTAAAAGTAGTTAAAGGCAAAACAGAATTCCAGATGTAGTATCAAACATACTGATATGGAGTTTCAGCTACATTTTCTTTTTTTTACTCTAGACAGAAAAGTATGCAAATCACAAACTATGGGGTTTTTTTAAATTACATTGAGTGAATCTTTACAGAGTGGATGAACCGAGCTTCATTTACTGAAGTGGTAAGCAATAATCCCATTAATGGAATAAAACTCTGGATTATAACAGTTCATTTCCTGCATCTTGTATTACATATTTTGAAAAACTGGTAAACTGACTCTGCAAAAAAATTATCTGTGTGAACATCTTGTTTTGTGTTGTGACAGACAGAGTTTCATAGAAATGATGCCTGATAAAGTACTTTTCATCAGCAAAGCTCAGAGTGCTCTATGGAGACAGAGAAGTTAACAGGTACTTTCTTTTACAGGTTGGAAAACAGAGATGCAGAAGCTTCCAAGAGCAGAGCTGCAATGGACAGGAATCTCCTTAGGTATGAGACTTTAGCTACCACACACTGTCTAAAGGGAATACAGGCACTGGAGGGATGCCTCAACACAGCTTCTTGCTCTCTCCTCTAACTCTTTCCCAGGCGGAAACTTTACACTGCCCCAGACAACACTCCTTTCCATACTTTTGTAGGGTTGTGAAGGATTTGCAGGTCTAGCAGAGGAGCCTCTCCACTGGGCTGGCTGCTGTGGCTTGGAAGTGGAGTGCGCTCTTGGAAAGCTGAAGGCCAGATGACGTTGCTGAGTGCCACATTGCAAACACTGTCTGCCTGGCTGGGCTCCCTCCTGCCCTTGCACAGTCTGCAAAGCAAGAGGCTGCAGCCTCCCAGACAGGGTGGCTCAGCACAGGAGGACGTGGTATAATGCTCACCAGTTTGCAGTCAGGAATGAACCCAGCAAACACAGCAAGGACTTAGGAATTCCCAGCAGGAATTAGGGGGATAATGAATAGAGCCACTGGCAGACCACACATGCTGCTTGAATGACTAGTCTCTAACTAAAAGCAAGGCTCTTTGCCAGGGGCCAAACTCCTTGGTACGCATTGTTTTGCCATGTTAAGGGATTAAAGTCACATGTTGTATTGGAAGCTCTTGGGATGAAAGGCTTACTGACCTATGCGGGATGATGGTCGCTCACAAAGGGCTGGTAAGTTGCCAATCTCTTTTTGTCGGGTTAAATATCAATTTTTTATCATTAATTTTAAGCTCTGGGTTTACCTTTCAGAAGCTTGCTTGTTATGCCTTTTCAGATCTACGTTTCAATACAGTTGTGGCATGATTGTGAGTTCTTGTGTCCTTCCCTGGGGTGAGCAGCAGCAGGCAGCTACACCAATATATTGGTCTATATTAAACTTATAAATGTGTCCACTGAAAAGCAGTACAAGTCCGGTCAGACACACTCACCATCACTTAAATAACAAACATCTCTTCAAGTTCAGAGTAGAACTGCAGCTCATCCTTTGGAAACTGGACATCAGAGAGAGTTCAGGGAGTTTTGCTGACACTGACATCCACCATCTGAGCTCCTTGCTCACATCTCCCCTCCTGTCTCTGCTAGTGCACAGGGTGAAGTGCACTACAGGTGCACTCCGGTAGAGCCAGGAGGGATTTTTACTTTCTCTGTCAAGTCCCACTGAAGAGTTGTCTGTCCCTTTTTGCACTTCCCTCAGGCCAGGGCGGTGAAGAGGAGAAGCTGAAGGAACTCTGAGTCACAGTGAAGAGGCATCTGGCTGGTTCACATCATCAATGAAGATTTCTGAGCATCTGCACTCTCCCCTCTATGCAAGCTTCCCTGCAAGCTTTGGAGAGAAGTTATATGTACAACAGACAAAAATCTCTTCTGGGTCTAAAATGAGGCTTATGAGGAGCAGAAAGTGTGCACACTCTGAAGGTGATAAAGAATCAAGAACTGAGTGAGACAGGAGATTTGAAGTAGTAAAGCATAAGTAAATCAGTCAGAGTTACACAAAGCATGTGCTGACCAGCATGAGCTCTGTCAAAAATCACAGGACAAAGCATGGGGGGAAAATCACCTCACTTTGCAATAGGTTGTAAGGAATGTGCATATGAAACCAAGCGACAGCAGGGTTACTGTCTTGAGTACAGTACCACAATAGAAAATGAATGGACCATCAAGTGCAAACAAAAGGTTTTCTTGTTTAGTTAGAGATGGCCACAGGAACACGATCTGGCTTGGTGCTAGAAAGAGTAATGCAATCATTCCTTTGGCAGGGAAACCAGCTGAAAGAGAAAGTAGAATACAGGAGTTAGGTCAGTCACCTTTTTTATGTGGAGTGGCAGTATGCTGCCTGAATGTGTTGATAGGCCACAAAAAGGAAGAAAATACATGTACAGCAAGATGCATCCATCAATGGAGTAGAAGCATACCTAGTTTTTGATCTCAGCAAAAAGGCAGAGACCATATTTTCTGAGGAAGTCCTTTTAAAGGTGGCAGAAAAATGGAAAGAGGAGACAGAACAAGACAAACTTTCCCCAACTCAAGTCTGAAGGCAAGTTCCTTTTGCATTGCAGAAGAGGTGGGTTGACTTTTGAACATACAAACATACGTAAAACCCCCAGACATTCAAAGTGCAAAAAGGACACATTCCCTTGCTTAAGTACAAGCCAAATGGAAGAAATTCGATGTGTAAAAGGATCGTATTCCATTGCTTCTGAGTGGAGACCTTGCTGAAACCAAATATTTTTTTACATGTGATGCATCAGCAGGGTTCTGAAACTCTTCTTAGGAGAAACACAGAACACGTTTGTTCAGATTTAACACCTTATATGTGCAGAAGAAACTATTTCCCCTGCCTACTGGTTGGGTTTTCCTTGGCATCTATGACAACTCACTGGGAAAAGCAACAGATTTGTGATGGTCTGGAGGTTACTAGAGTCTACCTAGATGACACTTGGTTTTCAGAAGAAAACCAGAGTCTCTTAGCAACTCTGGACTGAGCCACATCTGCTAGCTGAAGGTTAAACACCACCAGCATACCATGGAAACAGCAGATGTGTGAGAGCAGGTGACAGGGTGTGATGTCCTGAGCAATCACAGTAAGGCTGTGACCATCACAAACACAGCTCCTGAAGAGGCAAAAAGATGTTACAGAGATTATGAATTGTGCAAGCAAATGCAGGTTTCAATTGACTACCTGAAGGAACAATTTGATATCATAAGGGCAGGAGACTGACAGAAAATTTGCAATTGCCCTAGCTGTAATGAAGGAATTACAGAGACCCTTCCTCTGAAGCTTTCTGATGATAAGTACAAAATTAGGATATCCCCACTCTCTTCAACATCAAGGGCACAACAAATTATAGGGAGTCCTTCTGGAGTCTAAAACCATTGCTGCTGCCTCAGGGAAGATTCCACCTGGACACATGGCAATGCAGAGGCTGACCATCGCTAATCACAGTCAGTGTTGTACACTTAGGGCCCAACTCAGCCTTTATCTTCTCTCATGTCTAGCATGTACTAGTATGAGAAGCCCTGCTAACTTAAAACCATATATATAAACACCTAAAGGGAGGGTATAAGAAGATAGTGGTGTGGCCTTTCAAGCTGTGAATTTTAATGATCCTGCACAGGCAGGTGTGCTGGGTGAGTGAACTGGTTTCTGAGGGCCTGTTCTTGTTTACTGTACCTCCCACAGGAGAAAAGGAGCCCTGCTGTGCTTGCTTTGCTTTTGCAGGTCCTGCCTACAAAAGTGTGTGTGCTCACTTGCCTTCCAGCAAGTGCTGCCCTAGGACAGGTCCATTCTGTCCTGACTGATGGTCTCCAGGAGCTGAGGATCTCAGACCTAACTGAAATATTGTGAAATTCAGAAAAAATTACAAAACTTAGCAGCTCTTCCTGTTGCTGCTTCATCTAAGATAAATGGAACATCTCTTAGGAAAACACAGCAATATGTGCCGCCGAGACAATCATTCCTTGCCCTATTTGCAAGATGAAGAAGTTGATGGAAGAGCCTTTTTCCCTTCATACAGTAACTGCATGCAGGTAATTGTGTTTGCTACTCACATGTAAGAGGCTAGGATCATCCTAGGTATAAACACCTAATGCTACTCTTGGAAGCTCCTGCTAAAAGAATTCTAATCAAGAAAGCTTTAAGGGCTATTTCATGCAGATAAAAGCATCAGGAAACGTCACAGGGAAACATTAGGAAGCAAAAAGGAAGACTTGATATGGAAAGCTGGAATTTCTATTGGATTAAGATGAAAGAGCAGATTATAGAGAAGGGAGAGCTGCTTGATGCTGGGTCAGAAAATGGTTCTTCAAAACTGGAGCTTGTAGATACCTTTTAACTAAATATGGGCTTGGTTTTTTTTTGTCGTACCTTTCACTGTTGGATATCTATAAGCAACTGTTCCTTGTAATAACTCTCAAGAATTGTGGATGTCTTTGTGTCATTATTCTTCTTACAAGCTACCGTGTTATATTCCTTTGTCTCCAGTAGATACATGTTTAAGCTGTGGTACATAATTTCCAAGAGGATTAAAACTCTTTCTTTTCTCTTTTCTTTTCTTTTCTTTTCTTTTCTTTTCTTTTCTTTTCTTTTCTTTTCTTTTCTTTTCTTTTCTTTTCTTTTCTTTTCTTTTCTTTTCTTTTCTTTTCTTTTCTTTTCTTTTCCCAGGAACGGCTCAGGAAATTGTTTTAGGATACTTAATACATCCCTGTTTTTAATTTCAGTCATCAAACATTAGTTTTCAGTATTTGCTCAAGACACTTAGTTCTCCAAAGCAGAGTGGTTATCAGGAACAAACTGAGCAGTGAAGTGAAAAATGACTGTGATATACATGATGCAAAGAAAAGAAAAAAGATGCAGGACAGTAAGAACAAGTTGTTTATATACTCAAGGTGATCATTAGCAACACTTGGTTAGTGTTTCATGACAAACTCATTCATAATGCTAAGTTTCTGGCAAACCTTCTTCACTCTGAGGAATATGAAAAGTCACTTTTCAGCTAGAAGCTGATATATAAACCAGCAGACATAAGTCTTTTCACGGGTTTTTAAAGCTAGTATTTTATACAAAAATTTTGCAATTCTGGAAATGCCATTGGCAAAAATTTTGATGTTTTCATCTGAAGTAGAGCAACAAAAAGCCATATCTATGATTTTACATCAGCAAAGCTGAGGCATTTCACAAAAAGGCCAGCTTGACAATTGCTAACCAATTTTTCAATAGCCAAAGCAGATGGCACAGATTATTGTACACAATAAAGTATTCATATGGATATACCACAGCTGGACCCAAGTTAACTTTCTTTTCTTAAAAGGAATCTGCAATTTGGGCTGAATTGTAGGAAGGAATACTATAATTTTTCTGACCACCAAAAAGCACTTGATTTCTTGTTGTGTAATTCTAGTGAACTGAGACATTTTGATAGAAATCATTTCAAATACTCCACATGTTAAAAATACTTCTATTCATCATGGTTGCAAGTGAGTCTGCCAGGACTCAATGTCAGATTTCTTCCTAGAGAATTTGGAGTTGCTTTTCAAGTTTTACTGCGGAGTGTCTTCTCAATGCCTGTGACTTGATGGTGGAAAACAGCGCGTGTGTCTTTTCATAGGAGGCTTGGCTTGACTGTCTGCATTACTTGAAGATAGAGACAGAACTGACCACTTGATTTGAAAATCCCTAGCAAGGGCCATCTATGTCTTTAAAAAGAAGATGGTATATTTTCTTTAAAAGTAGTTGAAAAAGGATAAAGGCTCACCGCTGGAAAAGGAAACAGAATTTGAGACAGAAGCTTTTGAAGGCTGTATGGTTCTAGCTGGTCTGGAAAGGTTACGGGAGCATTGCCATTACATACTGATGAAAATGATATACTTTTTTTTATTTTTGCTGTTATGTGCTTGTTAAAAATCTTTCTCCCTGTTTTCAGAGCTGCTAGGATGACTAACAAGAATCTGCAAGGGTTTTTTTTAATGAAATCTAGGTATATTCATAATGGTGGATAAATATTTCCAAGTATCTAATTCAAGTCATGATCTTCTACAGTGGTGAAGGAAACAGTGATGTGCAAGTTTAGGGATAAAAATATTTATGGGCAGGTCAACAAATATCTCTCTCTCTTATAATATTGCAATTGTTTAGTAGGCAATAACTGGCATATTATAGTTTCTCTCAGGCAATTGCTTTCTTCCTTCACACTCACTGAGATTCTTTAAATAAGCCTCAGAGACAAAGTTTTTCAAAGCTGAAACACAGCACTTACAAAGTTATAGGTAATTTTTAAAGACATTCTTGCTATTCCGCAGAATTTTCTATTTTTGCTCAGGATTGGTTTTAGAAGCTGACAGGAATTATTCAATATTATTTTAGACTATTCTGTAAGACTTTAACTGTTTTCCACTACATCCTCTTGAGCACCTGAAGTTTGCCCTCTATTCCTGCTTCTAGATCAGAGATGGACTGTGACCCTGTTGGGCAATAATGAGGTGTGACTGAATCGCTATTTCCTGTCCTTGACATTTTGAAATAAAGATTCAGCAACTGATTGAATAAAATAAAATGTATAGAAGGATTGCCATCTCTTTTCACCTTCTAACCAAGAGTTTCGACATTTCTAAAAAAATGTTTTCTATTGAAATTATTAATTGCCCCTGTGTGAACAGTATAAAAATTTCTCCTGAAGATGCATTCAAACTTCAAACAGAATTTGCTCCAGCTGCATTTATATTCTTGTGGTATTTGTTTTCTACCAACCACATTTTGCTCCCAGCATAACTGATGGCATTTGAAATAAGTTCACATGCTCAGCCATTTGCATCGGAAGTGATGGGTTTTATAGGGGACAAGACATCAATAGGTCAGGTTTCCTCAAGACATTAAACAGGGCCCAGGTACAGAGCCAATTAAATTAAACATATACCAATCTGACTACATTCTTCTCAGCCAGGAACCAGATGCACAAGTGATTATGTGATGTCAGTCACTAAGGTGCTGACAAAAGTTACAATCAGCAATGCAGTAATGTATCAAGCACGTTTTATATGGGATTGGAAACTGTTTATTAACAAGCAGGGGAGTAGCAGGGTCATACATAGTAAGAGAAGAAATACATTTATACTCTGTTTCCAGCTAATAAATTTTATAGTAGCTTTAATATTTTTAGGTATGTTGCTGAAGGGAAGTGTTATGAGACCCAAAAAGAAAGATTTTAAAGGCTCTAAAATGCTATAATCCAATGTTTATTAGAACTTTGTTTTAGTGAGTTGCTTTCTCTGAAATAGTCAGGCTCACAATTATGCCTCCTTGTAATGTGAATTAAACTCATCTATCTGATCCAGGAAAAGAAATGTTTAATTAAAACTAGGAATGATTAATCAATACAGCTCACATTCCAGAAATCATCTAGCAAAATATTTCGCTATTGGTCAGAAATTGAACTTGGGTTCAGTACTCAAGAACTTCAGTACTTGAACTGAAGATGAAAAGTCAAGAGAGGTTTATTGGCTGTGACGTTGGATTAAAAACCTGAGCAAATTCCACCAGAAATTCAGGTTAAATTCATTGGAGGCATTATTAGGTGCTGCAGCTTACCCAGCTCCGGGAACCCGCTGGTATTCCTGTGGAGTGGGGATGAGGTGCCCAAGGGATCTTTTCCCCAGCCCCTTCCCAACACTAAGACACTCAGCAGCATCTGCTCCATTGTCACAGTGGCCACCACGGAAGTCCAGTTAGTCCTGATTACTGTGCCTCCAGGGTTTTCCCTGGTTTCAGTGGGCAGTCTGATGCTTCCAGTGACTCTGGCCATCCACAAGCACAAAAATTACTCTTTCCTTTCGGGCCTGGAAGAAAGTACCCTTGAGGTTTATAAAGGTTAGAAAATGTCCTTGGATCAAAAGTTACCTGGTGAGTATTAAGACTTGTACATTGTTATTATTTGAGCTCTAATGATTAAAAGGGATGCCATTAAGATTTGTACATTAACATTTTCTTTTAGAAGTTTCTTTATCTGCACCTTAATGCCAAGCATGCTGTTGTTTTCTGTACTGTTAGCTGTGTTACAGATATTTGACTGCTAGTTTCCTATTCAAAGAGTGTTCTGCTGCTGGGGTTCATAAATGGCAATGAACGATCGTAAATTTAAACCAAATATGATGTTCAATTTAAATTCAAAATGAATTGAAGTTCTTCTGTTGATCTTTTCTGTTTTGTAAACCTATTTTTGAGCAAAATCTAAATTTGTGTCCTTTTAAATAGTCCTTTACAAGATAGCTGGTAAGAGCATAACTTTTACATTAGGAAAGTAACTGCCAGTTTCTCTGGGGTTTGTTTGGTCCAGCCATATGTTTGATTTTTAAAGGTAGTGCGTTTCTTTTCTTTCTATGGATGGCTGGACCTATGGATCCACTGCCTTTATTTTAAAATTAATCCCATGCATCCCTCATGCTTTGGAAATTCAAAAGCTTAGGCTGCAGAGTCAGGAATCTTTTATATTCACCAGTTAGTTCTTGGAGCTGATAGGCTATAAATGTCCTCTCCTGAGATCAGTATCACTGGGACATTGATGACCTGGGCTACAAGAAGGGTTCCTATAATTATGCCATGATGCCGTTCAAAAATGTTGCACCTGTGTATGGAAAAGAAATAATGCAATTTTATTTGTCCTTACCTTAAGAGTTTCTTAATGCTCCTGTATGGACTCTTTTCAATGACTTTATTTGCAGGGTGGCCAAACTGTTGTGGGTAAAGTTTATGAATAAACAGAAATATGGATGTGGACCTGGCACAGAGAATTTCAGCTTAACCGGTTCTAGTTTATCAAGGTCACTGAAAATGGGATCTTATAGAAGGAAATAGTAGATGCGCTTAATAACAGGATTTCTCTCTGACAAAAAACCCCAAGACATGGTTTTTCTATCTTGACAAATTCCTCAGTGGTTTATGTGTCTTCAAGTGAGTGAAGATCCCTGATAGTCAATTACAAACGGAAGTGCCCTGGAATTAAAATAGTCCAATATATTTTGCATTCTTCTTGAATGAATACTTACAGTCAAACTTATGTTAGATATGATACAGTTTTAGGATTTGAATAACACAAAACTCCAACCTTGATACCTGGCTGGGAGTAAAACCTTTTCAGGGTCTTGAAGCTGAAATAAACCATCAGAAGGCAACACTTTAAACAACAACTTAGTAAAGAATATGTCATCCACATATTGAAACACCCTGCAACAGGGAAAAGGATGTTTCACTGGTAATGAAAAGGATAAAAATAATAAGTGCTGTATTGATATGAAGAGGCTAAGCATAGTATCACAGATTGTGATCTGCTGTTATATATTGATCTCCATGTGTCTCAAGCCCAACATTACTAACATTTCCAATTGCCACAGCATAAAGTCCATTATTCCAGTGTGAGCTTTAGTAGTAATATTTTTCTAATCTTCATTTGGTTACGTGTATTAGTAGGCTATCCTGTGGATTTGTCAAGATTTAGGGTGGCAACATTTTATCTGGGTTTTTTTGACAGAGTCAGTAGCATGAGCAGGCACCAGAAATAAACCAGTTTACACAACTTAATAGGCATGCAACAAAAAGTTTGGTTCATCAGCCTGCACAGACTTCCTTCATCTCTTACCAGCCATTGACTCTGATAGCTCATGTATTTACTAGGTGACTCAGAGTGCTGCAGTTCTCATAACTTTCAGGCAGTGGAGCTCTTCAGGTTTTATTTAGCTTTAAAAGTTATTACTTGCCAAATTCAGGCTGGCCTCTTCATGAGAAGCAAGCGCTGTGAGAAGTTATCTCCTTCTGTGTGTCCTGCAAACTCCAAAGAGATGTCTGTCTCAGCAGATGCTCCTCTGGTAAGCAAAGGGTCTCTCTACAGATGGGCCTGGTGGAAATGTGGGGAGCAGGAAATTGGCTCCTGTTCAGCCACTGGATGATGATAACAGAGGGGCTGCAGTGGGGCAGTGTGAATTTTAGCTTTCCAAAGATGTCAAAGAGGCTGCTTTTTGATTTGTCCCGCCATTATTTAATGGCATGTCCCATACAAGTTAAATCACCAAAAGGATTGCAACAATTTTCTGCTTCTTGGCGAAACCATAAATTTTAGTGTGCAGCCTCAATCCTTTTCCTGTTCCCTGAAATAAATATTCTGGTTGTGAAGACAAAGCAAAATCCAGTCTAGAGGCTGTGCTAGGATGGAAAGCAAAAAGCCTCTCCGTCTCTCAAATGCTCTGACTCCTGCTAGCCTGCTGACAGCTGATGAGCAAGTTTTGCCCTAGCAGGTTTTCTGATGCTGGAATTTCCATTCTCACGTGCCCATTATATTCCCTGGTGAGCAAGTGGAGTAGTGCATTTTTACTGGGAAAGTCTGTACATGAGGTTGAGGACCCAAGCCTCTCACATAGTCTGCCAATAAGACCTGGGACAGATTTGGTTTTCTTGGATTGTCTCTTGAACTGGCAGCAAAGACACAGAGAGAGATAAAAGAGAGATGGAAAGGATGAGGGTCTGAGTCCTTGTCTATAAGATGTTTATGTAGGGACATTTGTAAATGTATTTCTTGGTGGTTTGTTTGCAGAGATATAAGAACCAGCGTATCCAATCAGAGTGCTGTACAAAGATCCAGGAAGCTTCCATCTGCTCCCTAAATTGCTCATAACTGAAGAGACAGACCACCCTCTCATGAATCCAAAGCAAGTTGGAAAGAAACTGGAATGGAAGCTGGAAAATGGAGAAATACCTGAGTGCTGAACAGGCAGCTGGGAGAAGCAACACTCACATTCATCCTTGCATTTGCTGAACCCAACCACTGGCAAAATAAGTTTCAGGCACTGTAAATTGAAGCAAGAGGAGATGAAGAAAACATTCAAGGAGGCAAGGAAGAATTGTCCTCCTCACCTTTGATGTCAAATACTTTTCTGGCATCTTATAGTCACACACAAAGAACAAAGGTGAAAGTATCACAGTCAAGAATCTTTCAAGAAGCAGGGTTTGACTTGTATCCAGTTTATCAGCTTACCTTGCATTTATTAACAGAATATTATGGTTTAGGAAACATATGAGCAGGGGCATGGATAGTCTCCAATCCTAGAAGATCTGTGCTGATCAGTCAAGGATCCTTGACAACCTTCCACAGGCAGTGCTGCTGGCTGGTGTTTTTTGCATTTCTTTCACTGCTATAGACACAACTACACATTTATTGATGTAACTTGCATGCCATTGAAAGAGACTGTTTCATATTTTCTGTTCCTGGACTGAACTGATTACTACTGAATTTGAATGACTCCAATTGGTTTTCGCTTTGGTTTGTGGCACTACGTTCAGCAATAATTAATATCTCTGTACTTTAGGTTTCTTCCAGATGCCCGCTGTTAAATTAATGAGTCTCCCATCTGGAAAACCTGTTGCAAACAGTGCAGCGGCCATTTTCTCTCGCACTGGGACACTGTGGAAGCCCTCCTTCCTTGCTTTACTATATAGCAACAAATGTGCCTGTAGGCATCTCCTTTCCTGTTCTGTTAGTGTTTGTTAGCAGTGATTAACCTGTGAATAGGTAAGGACTGCGAATGCTTATCAAAGAGCTCTGTGGTAAGCAAGCTTAAAGATAGCTGACAGCTTTCCACACTAGTTTTTTCCACACTAAATGGTAACCTGTAGAGGCATTTGGTGCAGACAGCAAAAGCTGCTCTGCAAAGTGTGCTGTGGAGCTGGATCTGCAGAGAGGGAGAAGAAGGACAGGTCAGGACTCCTATACAAATCTCCCTCCCAGCTACCTACTGAGACTCCCCTCCACTTCTGTTTTTGAGGAGACAATTTCTAAACAAATCATTAAAAAATCTTACTTCTCTTTCTATATGAAAAATGCTCCTAAGTTTTTGTTACTCTCCAAATAACTTAAAAGCTATACTTGCAAAGACCTATCTATTAATAAACTCTGCTGCCTGCAAGAACAAGTTGGAATAAAAAAAAAATCCTATCCTGTCTGAATTGTTATCAAAATTTTGTTTTAATAGCAATTTTGCAGACAACTCCAGCGACAGATGAAAAGCAAAGGAAATTTAGGAAATTCCTCCATCATGCCTCACTGAAGAAGATATTGTTATAAAAGATGACTTGGCAAGTTCTTTCTTTTTGTTTTTGTTTTCCTTTTTTTTTTTTTTTTTTAAATAGCCATTTCAAATTTAAAATAGAACAAGATTTGGAGAATGGTCTCTTTTTGCCGCTACTCTGAACAACATTGGACATCTAGAAGAAACTGGACTTCTAGAACAGGCATCCTGACTCTTAGAAGGAAAAGGAAGATATCCTCCTGACTTAACAATGCCAAAGTTTATTCTGCCTAATGTATTCAGCTCTTAAAGAGAGAACTCACTTGAATAAAGTATTTTATTTCTTATTTGGTCTTAAACCCATGAAGTTTATTCTGGAGTCTTGTTACTTTCCAAGTCAGATTGGAAAGACTGTTCTCTCTGCTGAAGGCTATCTTTTCCTGAAATCCTCAATCCTGTAATGAATCTAGCATCTGATAAGGCACAGAAACCCTCCTGTCAGCTTTAAGACAACACAGATGGGACTCCTTACAACCAAGCGAAGCAGAACCCACTCTGTAGCATGTGTCCATTGAATTTGACGTCTCCAGGTCTGCAGAGTCTAGTCAACGGTGAAAGAATTTTCTTGGTGGTGGCTCCAAATTTTCTCCGTTGATTTTCTGCAAAACATAAGAAAGCACAAGCTTGGCCACGTTTAAGAGGAGTGTTGCAGAATGTCACTCTTTTGTATGAACTTTAATAACTGACTGATTTTACGTCCTAGCTGAGGGGCAGCAAAAAACTGTAGATTTTCCCTTTCTTACTGGGATGCTGAATGTTTCATTCTGTGGATAGTTCTGACACAATGGAGATGAGCATCAGATAACTAAAACCAAAGACATAACACTGGGCTGAAAATAGAAGAGTAATGTAGCCAAGTGTATGATTAGAGTTGCCGTTTTTGTGGCTGACTCCTCTGGAGAAAAACAATTGTCTTTACATCTGCACAAGCTCAAAGATAAATACCCCTTTTTAATTAATTAAGTTTGATTAAATCCAAGACCTTTGTCAGGGTATGCCAGTAAAATGAGAATGAATCCTACTGTTAATAATGAAGGGTGCTCCTAAACCTGTTGCAAGTATAACGCTGACAGTAATGAATAGAATGTCCGATGATGTCAGACTTGGGATGGGAGTTGCAGGAAGGGAGATATTAAAAATGGGCAAGAAAGACTTCAGTTAAAGATTTTCAGTATCTCTAAAGATAAAATTTAATATGACAGTAAAACCCATCTTTGGTTTTACTGTCAATTGTTTTGGGGAAAGATGGGGTTATATTTTTGTTTTAATCATATCTGATTTTTTTTTTAATTTTCAATAACACATTGGTTGGAAGTTGGACTGGTATGTAGAGAAGCACCCTGTGAACTACAGCCCATATTTATGGATTAGAAGAGCAATTTCTCTGCTGCCCTGTGCTGTTGCAGCAGGATTATTATACCTGTATCAGCTGGTATTACACACTGATAAGTAACAGCTCTTTGGTGCATTAACCTTAACTCCAGAACATTCATGAAAACAATTTTGGATTGTCAAATCCTACCAGAGGCATTACTACTATAATCTATATTATAGCTGGTATTCAATATTTTATTAGAATGGAGAATGGTATATTTTTATAACTCTAAAATGAATAATTTTTGCAATTCAGTGTTTGAACCATTAAACAATGTTTCTATAAACAGAGATATATGTATCCAATAAAGATCATCAAATGTGGAGCTCTATGGACACTCAAATATTTCAGTTTGGGGCATAAAAGATTTTAAAGCAATAAAACTGAAATCTATGCTCTTTTCCTTTCCCTCAAGGGATTTTAAAGTTGTTTTTCCTTCCTGACTGCAAGTCAAGTATTTGAGGATGAAAAGGTAATGTTTGATCTTTGCTAAGGACAAAAAGCAGGAGAGTAGTCCTAGTTTTTTTCTCTTTTGAAGCAACTGTCTATTTAGAAAGAGCAATATAAGCATCTCTTTTTTACAATATAGACTTAAGAAAGTTTTAAAAAGCTACTTAAAACTATTTTTTAAGCCTAGCACTTGTGGTCTCTATCACAGATATCCTAAGTTGCATGCCTTGATTTGAGAAGAAGCATTGACAACTTCTTGCATGGCCTTGCAGGCACTACAATGTCATTTTTGTGTGAACACAACAGTGCTCGTGACACATATGAGGTGCCTTGGGCTGAAAGGTGCCTTATCCTGTAATGTAGAGCAAAACAACCCAGGGTATGGAAACAGCTGTGCCCTCTGGGCAACCCTCAAGGAATCATGTTAGCTTTCTAGTAATTAATAAGAATGGGCCTCAATTAAGATGGCAGTTGTTTTTGTGATGCTTTTTTTTTTTTTTTTTTTTTTAAGTAACTGTAGCTAGTGAAATGACATTTCTTAAGGAGGTGCCTTAATTTTACACAGAGCAACATCACATGAGGTTCCGGACTTCAACTGAGGCATTATTCTCTTTCTGAAATATTTTGCACCTAAAGGACAGTGCTGCTGAAGTGCTGGTGCCAGTCACACAATTTACTGGCTATATTTTATATTAATACAATTCCTTTTTCTTTATTCACAGAAGCAGCCAAGCTTCAAACCCATGAAGTATGTGGGACCATTTGAATCAGCTTTTAGTTTCCTAATCACTTTATTCATCAAAACTTAGGGAAAAAAAGCCATACAAACATGAAGAAGCTTTTTGGTTACAAGTTTGTGTTAAGCTAGTGAAATGGAATATTATTTACCTATCTGCAAGCTTCCAGATTGGCAAAATTAACTCTAAATTATTGAGAAATACTGGGAATGTATTTCTACGTTGAAATCCACAGGAACTGTAGATGCTTCACGGTATCACAGGACTTGGATTGAAATTACATTACAAAATGCAGAAGGGAAAAAGTGAGTCTTTTTCACATCTACAGCTGCTGTAATACTATGGTGGAAAGAGCTAGACATACAGTGGAAGATTGCTGAAAGACCACATGTTAAAATCCCTTTTAAATTCATGCCATAATAGCTTCTGCCAAGACTCTCCTGGAAAGCAGCACAAGTTCCCTATGGTGACCCCAAATACGATGCAAGATGCAAAAAAATCTACTTGATAATACCATCAGGGAAACAAGTAAAACTCAGATATGTTGTTTCTTTTATAGAAATGTCACAATGTCTTTAATATTCACTGGAAGTTATTTTGGCATTCAGGACTCTCATTTCCATTAAGGGGAAAGTGAAGAAATTAGAGCAATTTCACAAATAAAAATACTATACTGTGTTAGAGAGAGGTGCAAGTGACAATGCATTCAAAAGGTCATCCAAAGTGGTGGATGAAGACCTTGAAAGTGAATGTGCCACAAACCTCTGTGAAGATCAAATTCTGCTCTGATTCACAAATTCAAAGTTGAGAAACATAAACATTGAAATTCAGGCATACCTGCTTCACAATGATCTGCTTTCCAGAGGTCCTGGTGACCCAATTTAGCCAATAATACAAAGGGATAGTTTGCTATGGTCAAGTATTTGTCCCTGTGTGTGGCATCTGCATCATATTTGCTTGCTGAGGTGGTGCCAGTACCACCAATCTCTCCTCTGCCTATCCACAGATAATCCTTTAAAATGTTCATACAATAGAATGTCCAAGACTTCCTTGTGGTGGCTTTCCAAATGCTTAACAGTTCATGGCATTTTGCATTGGAGCTACTACCACTTGTCTGTGGAAAACAGAAAAAAGCTGGGATGATCATTAGACCCACGGTGTCTAAAAACAGATAGAGTGGAGTGAACAAGGAAATAAACAGATATTTTATATGCTAAGTATACATGCCAAAGTTGTGTATTATATGGCATCGAAGATTTGGAATCTTAAATCACCTCCACCTAAAGGATGAAACTTCTGTAATTTGTATTTGGAAATCCCCAGCGAGATTAATAACTTGTGGATCTCATGCCCAGTAGCAGAGATAGCTTCATTATTTCATTCCTCAGGCTGTGTATTTCACTGTTTGGCTGAACACCTCAACAGCCCAGATCACGCCCTTTCCGTCTGCAGATTTTTTTCCTAGCAGAGAAAGTATTAAAACCTGAGCTCTGGGAAGAGTATTGCTGCCTGGCTGTGAGTGGAATGTGGAAGACAAGGTACCCATTGATGTTGTGCTGCTCCTGGGATCCTCATTGGGGTGTTTGGGACAGTGCCCTACAGTACAGCATCACACGCTTCCCTTGCCTGGGCTGTGCCTCTTCCTCTGTCTGATTTCCCCTCACAGAAAATCAAAACGTTTCTCTAGATATTTGGCTATAAATGGCAGTTGAAAACTTATTTGATTATTTTATTTAGCAGTACACATTTCCAGTCAAACACAATGTGCCGAAGCCTTGCAGACACCATGAAAAGGGTTTTGTTGGTTTGTTACCCCACTCTTACTTTCTGTTGCTATATATCACTGCAGAAGCATCCTTTCAGAGACTTTTTCTGTCTTAATATGTATTGAAATCAAATGCTCTCAGTATAAAATTTCCCTCTGGAACCAAAATCCAAATTCATGCTGGTTACGGTGGAGGGAATTCCAGTTACTTCAGTGGTCCTATGTGTATTTGTGTGAGTTCAAAACTAAGCTGGCCCATTAACATCAAAAGCAACATAATTTTAATTTCTACAGAGCTGCTTTTCACACAGATATTTTTTGGGTTAGTTTATATATTTTCTCATAGTCTAGTTGTAATCGTACGTGTTGCTGTGGTTTTGCTGTATAATCTTGGGCAAACCCACACAGATTCCTCAGTCTTTGTTTCCTTCTTTTTATTTCTTTACTGCACAGGATAGTGAAGAGAGCAGTTGCTTTACAAATTGTGAATCCCTCTACTGGTGGAGGCCATGCAAATTCTTTAAATAAGTTATAACTTTTATAACAGCAATGTATAATTTACACTAACTCTGTATATTACTAACCTATTCAGTGCAGATGCATACAGAAACACAACTAAATCCCACAGCATTCCACCAAGGAACACAGCCATCCTTTCAGATGAATGGAAATGTTATCGGTGTCAAACAATTACATCAATCTTATTTATTTTACCTGCTTATTTCAAAGATTAAGCAGAAATGGTAGTGTGAGGTTAAATTGCTCCGGAGCTTCAGATGACTTTGGATCCAAAGTTGAAAACTGATTTAAACTTTGCAACTCCCCCTGCCTTAACAACTAGTCAAAGGGAAATGCCAGATCCACTTCCACCTCTCCCCCCATACAACATACAATTGTACACCTCAGTATCAGGCAGGAAACTTGCAAACATTTTTTAATTTTTTATGTGAGGAAATCTTGTCCAATATATTTTTTTCCTTTATGCATTTTGCTTTTGGAACTCCTTAGTGTTTACACTGTCATCCTGAGCATGATATTCCAGAAGAATGATATCATTATTTATACTTTGCCCTCAGAAATCTGTTTAATATAATTGTGACTTTTTCAGTTTAAGGTAAACATTAGCATTTGATGAAAGCTCAGTCCTTTACCTCCTCCCTTGGTAGCTGTTTGTTAAGGTCTGCTATGGAGCGGCAGTCAAATTAAGAAAGTGGTGTTATTTCAACAAAGCCAGAGACCTTCTTTTGCTTGTAAATATTAGTACATCCTGCAAGCACTGGTGAGAGCTGCCAGCCATCCTGTCACTTAAACAGAGTCAAGACTGATGGAGGCCAAGTTTCTGTCAAGATCTGAAACTCAATGCATTAGCTCAGGAGCTCAGTGTAGACATGCATACATTTTTATTTTCACATCTACTCTTTTTATGTCAACAAACTTTATGGGTGCTGGTTTCTGTCACACTCCAAAATAATTAACCCTGAAAGAAACATTTTATTTAATGTTTTAAGAAGTCAGGATTTGGTAACAGAGTAAAAAAAGCCAGATCACAAGCTGACATCATGTAAAACAGCCAAGTGGCAGGACACTTAATAGATGGGTGGCCCAGAAAGCCACAGAAAATGTATATATTTCACACTTAAATTAGGGCTATCGTGAAGATTCAGATGTGTTACCGACACTCTTCCTTCACACAGAACGGGTAGGATGAAATACTAAAAAACCACGAATCAACAACAAGCAAGGGGTGATTTACAAGTGTGTTACTGTGTACATACTGTTGTTAATGTAAGTGATGGTTCATAAATATGCTACCTGGAATTGGTGCATTTGGTTAACTTTCAGTGATCAAAGTAAGCATGTTTATTCCATTGGAAATAGAAAAAAAGAATTTTATAATGTAAATCTGAACTAATTCCCTCTTTGAGGACTCCACCAGTTTAAGATATATTCAGCTCACACAGTACTTTTTCTCATGATATTCTCCTCTCTTCTCAGTCCTCACTATCACCCTAACTTTTATTCTTCCTTTGCTCTTGACTTTGCACCCTGAGCTACATTAAAAGACTTCTATTTCCCCATCTACAGAAACATTTCATTTATTCTCTTTGAACTCTGAGGTTTTTCTTGTTGATTGCTTCACTTGTCCTATTAATTGGGAGCTTTCTTTGCTGTTTATGCCTCTGCACAAATTTAACTAGCTGGAAGAAAAAGTCATTCTAGCAGATAGATCCTTCAGGAATAACCCACACAAATAGTTGGTGGCCTATGGACTCGAAATAAGTTGAAATCCACAGTCTTGATTATTCCTCTATGTTTTTAAAACCATGAAAAGAAAAGGCCTGGATTAACCTAGACATTCTATTTTCACCAAAAGTATTTCTGAATCCAGAAAATACTCCCCCCCCCTTTTTTTTTTTTAATAGAACACCAGGCTTCTCAAGGTAAGTTTGTGGCTAAAGAATAAACCATTTTTCAACACACAGCACACCCCTACCCCAGAAGACTGAATTCAGTCGGCTGAATATCTGGCCTGACTTGAATATTAGACTGCATTGAAAGAGGGAACAAAACTTTCGTCTAATGTAAAATGATGTTTAGAAGGAAAGTGTTTTAATGTTACCAGTTTTAGACCAGCTGCTGAAGTTCTGAGGTTTGAATCACAGCATTTTTGCTCATCTAGTAAAATGCACAATAAAGGCCAAATGTCTCCAAACCACCAGGAAAGCTTGCCCTTATTTTCAATGTTTAACACAACTCAGAGAAATACATTTGGAAATAATAAAATTGGAAAAAAAATAGGGAATTGGAAATAGGGATTTTTTGGTTTGTCAGGCCTAATCCTTTAGAGATGTATGCAGAGGGTTCTACTCATGACATTGGGAGTGACTCAACAAAGTCAGAGAGACCAGTCACGTGTTAAAGTTGAGCACACACGGAAGTGTTTGCTAGAACAAGGCTTTAAGAACAGAGACTAATAAAAAATAATGTTTTCACATATATTAGGGAATTCTCCTAGGAGCTGTGACTCCCAGCTATCCCTTTTAAATTGCATGATTAACAGTGTGCTTCTAATTACTAACTAATCAAATCAAGTCTTTCTGCATGTAAATAGGAGTCTGGGACTTTTAATAAGGTCTTCACTGCATGATTGCTCTTAGAATAGCAATTAGTTTGGTTTCTGCTCCCATTGATAAAAGTGGCAGTAGTGTGGAACAAAACTGTTTGTGCACCCACCAGGTCATAAATGAAGTTACTGGGAGGTGACCTTTGATGAAGTGAGGGGGAAGGACTTGAAGGCCTCCACTGAAGAAGTGGGCTTGCTTTTACTTTCATGTCATTGATTTGTCTTTTTTAATGGCATATCCAGATTTGATACCTTCTGCTTTTGTAAAGCTAAAGGAAGTATTTGCTGCACTGGTGTTATCAACAAGGCAAGAAACTGTGCTAGTGCCATTCAGTGAGTGACTAGAATATACATTAAGAGTTACAAAAAATATTCAAATGCTGTGTTTTTCCCTTGCACAAAGAAACTATAATTCAGGAGTATAACTATCTCAGATAGACTTTGGATATTTTCCTCTATAGCTCATGTTTTTTGACAGTCCAATTAGTTAAAATCTGCAATGAAAAAGCATGTTTTGATCTGCAAGGAAAAAAACCATTTTTTTTCTTGTCCTGTGCAGCTGATCTCCCTTGATTGAGAAAAAAACTTGAACAAAACTTCATTTAGCAAATCATTCTTACAAAAAAGCCTCAGATAAACAATCACTCCTCCTTCCCTCTTTGGAAAAAAATATGAGCCACCACTTAGGTACCTTGTATTCCCCACTTCACAAATGCTTCTTCGGATTTTTTTCTCCTCATCTTCCTATGACAAATATTCCACAGTAGGCAGATTCCTGATCTGCAATACAGAATGTTGCTAAAAGAAACATTGCTGTCAGATGCCCGCATCAAATCCAATAAGCCACATCCAGCTTCATGTTGACAGTTGCTTTTTTTTCCTAATGCATATTTTAGCCTTGCTTGACCATCAACCATATGGCAGGTTTGTCCTGTGGGTAAGTTTATTATTAACAGCTTGCAGCTGGAGGTACAATAACTACATGTAACTGTGACATTGCACTAATTGATCAAGACATCTCCAAAACAACATGCAGAAAGTGGCCACAGCAAAGAGCTTCAGATTAATGTTTGGGGAACATTAAGGCAAACAAGCACCTCTGTCATGCACAAAATATCTTAAAAACTAGGGGTTTCAGTAAAAGGAATTAATTTCAAACGGACGCCTTTTGATGGGAAAAAGACATTATTTAAGCCAAAGTTAAGCCTGCACACCAGAAGCTCAGACAATTAAATCACTGAATCTGCTGGGTGCCTTTAGTCCATACTTTCCCTTCTAATCCTGCTGTCATAGCAGAGCGTTACTGAGGTTTAAGAACAGCGTGCATAACATTAATCCATCACTCCACATTAAGGTCAGAGTGTTAGATTTTTGATGGGAGGGAGAAAAAGCAACCTTATTAGGGATTAGGTAGACGTTAGCTGGCTACTGTTCAGAGGTAACTAGTAAATAAATTGCAAAATGTGAATTGCTTGCCTTGTATGTGTCTCCTGGTAAGTTTATTTTTCAGATGTTTTTTCCAAGCTTGATTAACTGATCTTGAGATAAATGGAACAAAACAGATGAATTCAGTGGTTTAGTGTTGTATCTTTGTAAACTGAAGCTGTCAAACTTTAAGAAGTGCTCTCAAGTGTTGAGCACTTGTCAAACAACCTGCAGACTTCAAGGTTTAAAAGAAAAAGCTCTCCAAACTCCTAATTTAATGAAGCTTATGCAGGAATGTAAAGTGTGTGTGAGGAAGAAAATATGATGACTCCATGCAAAGTATCAGATAACTAGCACCAGGTTTCAACTGGAACAAAAATTAAAATTGCTTTGTTGGCATGTCAAGACTGCAAAGCATATTTTGCAAATTCTTTGTCAGTTAAGCAGATTGGAGAAAGCATGAGAAAAACAGTCTCTCTTGGTGCTCTCTTGGTTTAATGCTTGGAGGGAGTTGAACTGTAATCACAGCATGGTTTCACAAAGAACATTTTGTGTGCTGTGTTTAGGTCTTGCTTCACAAATGCTGACAAAATAGACTTCAGTTTGCACTTGGGGATCCACTCTCTGCAGATTCTTGGCAAACACATTGTGCAAGCAGGGCCTATGGTTTGTGAACAAGCTAATCCCTGTGAGCAGGCACCTGAGTATTTCTGTTTGCAGTAGAATGGGTGAGTTTTAGTTGCATGGTGTCTTTTCCCTTCTCTAGTTGTATAATAAAATTCCTGTGAACAGCTGGAGGGCTGACTGACTTTGTGGGTTGCAATTCTCCTGTGGACTGGAGGGAGAGCATGAGTTTTGGTATGGTCTTAATCATTCCTGAAATGAAATTTCTGTAAGGGATATCACAGTTTGAAAGGGTCGTCACTGATCTTAACAGATGGGTATAGCATAAGAATGCCTGCTCCTGGAAGAAGTTTCCAACGCAGCTTATGATTTTCTCAAAAAATAGCTCTAAAGCTTGTCTGTACAGGCAGCTTCTAAGGGAAGATGAATTATGAACATGCACAGATTACACACTGGATGTTACAGACGTTATATAACTAGAAGAAGCCAGGACGATCATTCATTTATTATTATTATTATTATTATTATTATTATTATTTTCCCCAGCAGGAAGTGATTGTGTGATCCAACAGCTGTGAAGCCTAGTTGATTTTGGTCTACGGGCACTTTTCACCCTTGCGTGCCTGTGGATACTGAAATGCTGCTAGCAGATGAATTTTCCAGCTTCTTGCATTAATTCTTTGAGAACCTTTCCTTTCTCACGCAAGATATGAAAACAGTAAGATAGTTTATGCAGACGATATTCACATCTGGTGTTTTGCTAAGTTCTGTTTATGGTACACTGAGAAAATGTTTTCCTGTGGATGTGATAGAACCTAAACCAATCACCCTAGGAGGTGTGTGAACATTGTCCAATCGCTTTATGGAACTAGACTATATAAAAATGATTGTAAAATTAATAAATAATTCATTCTTTCGCTGGATTTGTGTGTTGCCACATCTCTCCGTTCCTGGCTCAATAGTGACAGGTGCCCCACTGGGGGCTGTGTACATGTCTATGCACTAGTAAATATCCAAATCTAATGGAAGATATCTGAGATTTTGTATGCCGTTAGTTTGCTAACATCCTTGAATATACTATTTGTCTCTCATGAACTCACACAAGATCTGCACAAACTTAGCTGCTGAAAAGGTTTTTCTTTAAAACCAGAGAAAATATTTGACAGGAGGAGATTGATAAATCTCTAATCCATATAATACCAACCAAAAGTCTTGGTAAAGAACAGGGCAAGGAAAGTTCTAATGTACTTTTCTCCATGGGAGGAATAAAGTACAACAGCAAGATTTTTGTGTAACTGTTTTATTTTATTGCACTGGTTTCACACTGGGGAGGTATATTACACAAGATGTGTCATCACCTACTAAAATACATGCTTGAATTTAGATATTCTGGTGGAAGATTTGCAGTGCAAAACTTCATGAAGCTGAGATTTTGCAGGGCAAAAGTTTAACTTCGTTGCTGCACTTGCAAGAGCCTCTGAAACACATGTGTAGCACTGTATAGATGCAGTCCTTGTTACTGCATCCACTCTGAAATGTGGGAGTGGACTTTGCTGCTGCAGTGCCATTAAACACAGCCCACAGTGGGTCTCTGAGCACTGTGAGCAGAGCAGGGACTGTCCTCCAGGACCAGGATCAGACACCAATAGTCACTAGCAAATTCTGGCCTTTCTACCTGTATGTAAATGATCGTATTAAGGCTTTTGGCAGATTATCTGATTTAAGGGGGCATGTTATATAATTTAAGGTGGAATTTGTCATACTGTAGGCTTCTCTTGTGCCATTCCACGAAGCACAAAAGCTCCAAGGCCAAGCACAAGTCACGGGTCCGTGGGATGACCCACACTCAAGATATTCATTTCTCTGTGGAGGTTGGGGAGGTGAGAGGGAGCTCTTGCCATCAGCTGCCAGTGACACACACAGCTTCTGGAACGCCTGTTGCAAGGACTGGCCCCAGGGTATCCAGTATATGAGTATATGTGGACTGGAAATTCCCCTATAAAGTTACCTTCAGTCAGGTGATTATCAAGTGGCATAGTTTCCAGTAGGTTTAGCAGAAGCTTGTGTTCAGCTCAGTCTTTCCAGCTTGCAGCTGCTTTGGGTTATATTTGATAAGTGGCCATCCAAGTGTCAGGTTTTCTGGGGGGTGGGGTGGAATGACTGTCATCCACAGGTGCTTTCCAAGAAAGTTGTTCACTCACTACTAACATACTTTGTGACCCTGCTGCCTGCAGTTGTAGATACTAGTGGAGATATTCTCCAAACTGCTTTTAAAATAAAAATACCATTCTTAATTTTTTCCCTGAAGTAATAAAGGGTTAATTCACCCAGACCTTCTTGTGTGGTCAGAGGCCTACCCTAAGATTTCTGCAAATCTTTGGATTTCCTTGTGCCTAAGTCTCACAGAATGATGATGGACACACGCATCTTGAAGGTGTTCCATAGCTGCTAAGGAAGACGCAGCTTGGCCACAGGCCAACTTGGTCACCATCAGCTACGTGATGCCCCAACCTTGACCACTGCCCCTGACTGTCTTGGATGCCTTAGTAGCCTCACAGTTCAGTATCACTAGACAGACAAACGCATTTTTACCGTATTATTATTTTACTTTTATTGGGCCTCGGTATTTGTAGTCCTTTCATTCTGGTGCACTTTCCCCATTGATATGAAAGAACAAAACATTCACCTGATGTCTTATTTCTTTCTGGTTTATAATAATAAGAAACAATCTATCACACTGATCATCTCCAGCAGCCCTTTGACAGAAACACGCTCACACCTCTGTAGCTGCCAGTGTCAATGTCATAGCTCTGCTTTTGAAAGCCTTCAGTGGGATACAGATGTTCTAGGAAAGAGCGTTGTTCTTGCAAAGTGTCTATGGGTTTGAGAGCAGAGTTTGACAGGAAAACAGGATAGTATAACATCATGATACAGCTCCAGGATTGTGTTTGTCCTTCCTGCATTCTGTGTCAGGCTAGGTGAGAAGTACAGAGGCAGATGAAACCCTGGAGATAAGTCATCTTCCTCGGACATATTCCACTTTTTCCTCCATTTCTCACTTTTCCCGGAGTGTTGCCTGAGGTGACTGCAGTTATTATGGTCAGGGTTTTGTCATCAGCACTGCAGTTTCATCTTCTACACCTTAAATTCCTGTTGTGTCTGTAAAGCCATGGGATACTGTATTGACACAGAAACCACTGTCTGCCATTTTACCAAAAAATACTCTGGCATTGAGCAGAGGATGAGTAGGATCTGTAAACTAATGTGGAACAGCCCACGATGTGACTTTGTTAAACCCTACAGGATGGCTTTAAAAATGTTTTAGAAAAGCTTTCCATACATTTTATAGAAAAATTGAACTATTTAGCATGAATGAATACCATGAGAAGTTACACAGAGACCTCTCAACCTCCAGGTTATATCCAACAAATCCAAATACAGTAGTCTATGCAGTTTTGGTTGCTCAGAACCAATTGCCTCTTGTGCAAGCTACCCTTGCCCTTACAGAACAGATACTGTGAGGCAAATGGAGACTGTATAGGTACTGTTACCTAGCACCCAGTTATCAAATAATGGCATCTTCAGAAATCTGGGGATCTGTTTGTAACTGCCTTTG
Source organism: Eulacestoma nigropectus (assembly GCA_013397775.1). NCBI lineage: Eukaryota > Metazoa > Chordata > Aves > Passeriformes > Eulacestoma > Eulacestoma nigropectus. Next base: position 1,499,410 of record VZTE01002103.1, read on the forward strand.
AAGTTATCTGAGGTGAGAGGAAGCTGGTGGTTCTTTTGAGCTGCCTGTATATCAGCACAACTGAACTGCACACAACATATTATCTAAAATATGTAATGTGTTAGTTCCTAGCTTTCTCTTCCTGAGCATCCAGTGAGGTCAAGTTTTATAAAGAAAACTACATAAAATATAATTCACACACATACAAAAAAATTTATTTGATTTCCCCCAACATAGCGTATTACTCTTTCCCCCTTTTTTCTCTCAAGAAAAAAATCTCACTAATTAGGTGTGAATAGATTTTAAAGAAACACTCAAAGTGTAGCTAAAGAGCCTCAATAAAAAGATTTCATCAGCTTTGTTACATTAAAAGCAGCTCGTGCTTTGGCCTTTAAATACCAGAGCCAAGTTGTAGACCTCTAGGAAATGGTGCATAAACAGTCTGGCACGATGCTGTGTAACATGAAGAAGAGAGGACTTCTATGGTTCACTGCAAAAATCACAGATAACAATCACATTTCCTATCACTAGTGTGTTATGACCATACGAAAGATATGCAGATACATGGAAAATTAACATTTGTATTTCCATCTACACCTCTGTACACATACGTGCAGCAGGTAGACAATGAATGGTTTAATCCTGCCTAGGTGAACAATTCATGTTTGGCTACATTGGAAGTACTATTTAAGGTATGGATTGGTGCCAGGAGTTATGTATGAGTGCTTTCAAGTCCTTTGCAGAGCAGAAAATAGCAACCAAAATAACCTATGCTCATTACAGAGAAGGGGCCATGAGGCAGCGTCCCGTCTGCTTGTGGTTAAATCTGCCACTGCTGCTATTACTACTGTTATTTTTCAGAAAGGCTAAGTGTGACTAAAACCTGAGTGTCACAAAGGTAAGATGCATAAGGCCCAATTATGCAATGATCCTTTCAACCAGAAAAAAACACCTCCAAGTTTTTTGGAGGCTTGATGGTTTTTTTTGGTTTTTTTTTTTTTTTTTTTGGTTTGGTTTCTTTTCTTAGTGAAATTTTTAAAGCAAAGGAAATATCCGTCTAATTATTTGGTTTACCTTGAGGCATTTGACTTCTCCTCATATGACGGGGTCATAGGCTTTTCCTTAAAATAAATAGATAAATTAAATGGTGAGTAGTTGAGGGAAAAATTAGTTTGCCTATAGTCCGTTAAATTCTGTGGGCACTGAGCACACACCCATTCCCCTAACACAAACAGAAGAACTTTTATGCCATATCACACTGGCCTAGCCTAGAACTTGCAACAACAGAGAGTCTTTCAGCCGCTTGTGTGACTCAATGTAAAATTGCCTTTTAAAAAAAATACACTTTCCCCCTCCTTTTTCCTTCTCAGGATTTGAACCATTCTGCCCCTTTCTTACATTTCACCACCGTGCTGCTATGCATCCCACCTCCCACCAGCAACATCAACCCCTCCATGCAAGTGACTAATGAAAATCCCAGGCTCCTTCCTTAGTGGTTATCAGATTCATATTTCTCTGGGTTAGAGTATTATTCTAAACTTAAAAATTCAGCGTCAAGCTTTGCTTCTAGGTTTTTTGCTGGCAGTTTTATAGCTTGACCAAACATTACGTTGGACAGTGTTTTGGTTGGCTGCCATATTGATCCTGGCTGTTAATCAGGATTTTTGTTGTTTTGGGGTAGGGGCAGGGTGGAAGGAGTGGTTGTGGTTTTGCTCTGTGAACAGAAGTGGCCATGCTTACTGTCAGGGGCAAGGGTCTGTACTTTGTAACTACAAATTCCTTAATGACATGTTACATTTCAAAGTGGAGTTGGACTTGGGGGTGAAACCTAAACTGATAAACAAGAACTACCCCCTCCCCACCCCCACCTCTAGTCTCCCACAAGCTATTTTTAATGATGCTATTATTTATTCCCAAACAATGTTTTTCTATGCTTTTAATAGTAAAGCAGAAAAAAAAATTATTTTCTATATGTGTGGGTTTGTTGGATAAATTTCTAACTAGTCGTAGACTGGAGCAATTCCAGGTCTAAGTTTATTAGTCAACGAATAAAGCCATGGCATCAATTTAAGGAGAAGCCCTCCTACTGAACATAAATACATGTTCTTGAGGGGAATAGGGAAAGCCTTCCTAAATTTCCTATTCTGCAGTAACCTGCTTTCCTGTGGCTTCTGTGAAACAGCACTATACACCTTTTCTTCTCCAAGTATTAGTTGAATACAGATATATTTGATTAATCAAGCTGCCCTTTTCTCTGACCCCAAGAAAGGCCAGCCGGTCTCTATCCTGTATTTCGCAGACTTTTCTCCCACATCTTCTGTGGTGCTGATCAAGGGTCTTTACCATGTCAGGAACAGCCAGTGCCAGAGGGAGAGGCAGAGAGGCCAAAAAGGACAAACATGCAGCTCCCAGGAAGCCACCCCAGTGCACACCCCGGCGCAGAGACCCGCATGCATTGGCATATGGGGTGTATTGGGGTTTTTTTTGTCCACCTCACTGCCCTTTGACGGGGCTTCCGTGTGCATCCCCTACAGAGCTCACTCAGGGCTTCCCATCAGTGCAGGGAACTGGGGGTTCTGACATGTTGAGGAGCAGGAGCTGGGATGAGGCAGGGAAGAAGTGGAGCTGGGATGGAGGTCCCGAGGTGGGACAGCCAGGCTGAGAGATCAAGAGAAATGTGGGGGGATAATTTCTTTTCATGGCAAGTGAATGGTCTCCTTCTCCTGTGGCCCTGCAGGTAACCACTTAGCCATTGCTCCTGACCCCTTCCTGCTCTTCCAGCACCTGTCACATGTGAGTCCTGCAGGTAAACAAGGGCCATTTTATCAGGTGTCTTCTGTTTCAGCTGTATCTGTAGTCAGTCCTGGCCCCTGCCAGGTTTCTGTATAACTTACAGCATGTAAGTGCCTCGCTTTGCTTCACTTCCTCTGGAGGACCGTCCTAACTCTTTACCATGTACAAAGGTGCATTGGATGCATGTCAGTCCAGTTTTGAATTACGTCTTGCAGCCATTCTGACAAGAGCAACCAGCTGGCGACCACCACCTGCACAACTGAGGTTTGAGGGCTGCAGGAGGGAGGGATGGTTCCAGCCCTGCCAGGTCCCACGTGGCTGGGCACAGCCTCTGCAGGTGCTCCTAGGTCAGTAGGATTTTCCAGTCACCCTGAGCCAAGTCTCTCCCTGCAGCTGGAAGAGAAGGTGAACGGTGACACAGGGCAGTGGAATGGAGGCTCTATGAGAAGGGAAACCCAGAGGATTTTGCTATGTGATTGAGCAGGACAACTATTTCACTTCTGCCTTCATTTTCAGTTTGCTTTTGTGTCAGAGGGTGAAACACAGACTCTTGCCTGGCCTGCTCATTTATAAGAGCCAAAGAACTGGCACACAATGCACTTCCCTGTTTCTCAGACTGCAATCAAGCAACATGTCTTTTTACAGATTAATTTAGTGCCTATGAATCAGCCCTAAGCCTGACCCAAACTGACCACCCACCTTCAAGGTGTTTATATTTTCAACCCCAGGCATCTTACTAACAGCTCTCTGGCAGGCTGTGGCTTGCTTCAGGGGGGCTTCTCTTCAAGCAGGATTGGGCAAATGATGAACCACAATTTCAGGGATGTCTGTCTTCATTCCAGTGATTTAATCACCAGTGGCTGGGCTTCCATCTGTCCAAGCAACGTAACGGCAAATGCCCGAGACATAAACTCCCTTCTCCCACCTTCTTTCCAGAATTATTCCTATAAGTGACTGAATGTTTTAGGAAAGGAAACATTTCTCTTCATTAGTAGTAATTTGTTGTTTGGTATGAATTTGTGAAATACTAAGGAAGACTCACTAATCTGGGTTAGATGTATTTTGCATTTATTATCTGTTCCAATAGCTAAGGCAATAAAATGTCCATGGAAGGAAAAAAAGAAGGGCTTGATTTAATAGCTAAGTGTAGACAAATATTTATATAAAACCTGTGAAACACCAGTTATATAATGAGAATATTATTGCTTGGACAGCTTGCAAATTCCAGGGCTTCATCCCTTCACTGCAACAAAATATCCTGGATTTTAGTAGTGTTTTCCAAGGGATATTTTTCGTTTATGTTTGTTTGGCCATAGTAGAATTAAAAATCTCATTTAACGACTGTCATACTTGAAGCTAATTGTTTTATTAGGAATCAACTCCCCAGTATGGAAGTACTTCCCCTTAAGTGGCATTTAGAAAAGGGCAGATATTCAGGAATGCAATGTTATCTTTCTGAACTCATCCTGCTAACTTTATAGGGAATTTTGCCTTTGATTATTTGGTACTCAATAGGGCCTTTCACTCAGGAGAGTCAAGGACTGATGTGAGATCAGACAGAGGGATAAGAAACCAAACCTTCTTGTCACCCTCCCCTGTGGAAATTTCATGTAAACCCACACCGAATTACCAGGCTGCTGATAACATTCACATTCTGACTCCTAATAACACCTTGCCTCTCTACTTTATTTTAATTGTTCTTGATCCTTTAAATGTAAAATCCCTTTTCCAAATGTTCATTTAAGTGGCTACTATTAAGTCTTTATCAGTTCTGAGCATTTCAGCCTCTTGTACACAGAAATTTCTCGATCTGACAGAATAAGAAATGCATTTACATGGCCTAAGCTCTTAAATTGTCCCTTTCAATTAATGCCCCATCATGGAGCAATCTGGAAACCATTACTCAGTAACTCTTCATTATAATTGCTTGCAGCTGAATATCCAGGCCTTGGTAATATAAGAATAAAAGAAAACTCAGTTAGTAACAAGTGCAATTGATTCCATTCAGAATTCCCCTGGTGCTTTGCCATGTTTGGCCTGCATGAGAGGAAACAAGAGGATTTTTTTCTCCTTTTCTTTTTTTTTTTTTTTTTTTCTTTCAGGGCCAGGAAATGAATTGGCAGACATAAGATGGTCTGTGTGCTGCTTGCCTTCATTTTTCAGCTGGTCCTTGTTAAAAATGAGACGGTGGGGCTGCTACTTTTTTTTTTTTTTNCTTTTTTTTTTTTTTTTTTTTTTAAGTAGAGGGTTTTTCTGGTAACAGATAAAACTACAATACCTCAATTTGCTGCATGCTAACAGCAACCAGAAACACTCACCTCCTGCACTTTTCATAATTAGAAAAGTTTTCTTCAGTTAAATCCAGGATTCCTTGTTAGAGGAATTGTTTTCCTCCCTGATTCCAACTTTATGAATACCCAAGCAACTCTGAAAGTGAAATTCTACTGTCTTCCTCTCCCTCAACAATCTGCCAACACCCAAACAGAAACACGGGGGTCAGCTGGGCCTAAATATACGCTCAGCTCGTCCACTCACGGAGGTGAGACCACGGGCCGTAAATCAGGAATGAAACTTCACACTAGGAAGCATTACCTTTGGAAGAAGTCAAGTGGTTCCCTTCAGATGACATCCTGGCTTTCAGAAATGCTGTACTGACATTTTACAGAGTGCCTGCTCCTAGGGAGGGTTGTTTCCCATCAGCTTATTGGAGTCAAGTATGAGACCTTGCACTTCTTCAGCCCCATGGTTACTCCAGAGATAATAAACCCTAGCAGCCACAGCAATGCCAGATACCATGAAGACACAGTACCTTTCTAAACATGAGAAACAGTAAAGAATCAGTGAAGAATCAGTAACCATTCCTGAGTCTCCAGGCCACAGTACAGGGGCTTAACCACTGTGTAGTGTGGTACAGTCATTCAGCTCTGGTGCTTCACTTTTGTTTGACAGTGATGCTTCAGGTCCAGACAGGAGTAGAAGTTTCCAGCAACCCCTCCACAGGGTTGTGTTTTCCCCAGAGGGCCAGTAGAATCCCCCAGTGATGACGGGGTTGCTGGTAGGAGATCCCACCTACTGCTCCAGGCAGAAAGAACTGGAGTTTGCAGCACCTCTTCCCCATGACTGTGTTTTAGTGTTGGGAGCTACTTCTTCCATAACCATCTCACATGGTGAGTATTGGGCTGGTTCTGGTCTATCTGAGAGATGTGGATTTCCCAAATGGACCTCTCGGAGGTGGCCCCTAATGATTAATGGCGACATGTCTGGAGCAGACGCTCTGTATTTGTGCTGCCAGCTGGGCTGGTGGGTGATGAGCAGCAGACCAGCAATATCCCCCTAGAGAACAAGGAAAGGCTGACAGTGCTGCAGGGCAAGAGCTGATGCTGTGGTGTCACCCAGCAGCAAACTCTGCTTACAGAGGGTTGCTGCCCTTGCACTGACAGCTGCCAGAACCACTTTAGAGATGGGGCAGCATCAACAGTAAAGCAAGACAGCCAAGTGGTCTCCATCTGACTCCGCAAATAGCTACCAAAGAGATGTGTGTAGCAAAGAATTCTCACCTCCAGTAAAGCAGCTGGAAAATACAATTTTTACAGCTTTTCATTTAAAAAAAATCTAAACAATCGTCTCATCTTTTCTCTTTAAAATGCTTGTGGAAAACCAAAGGAAATGTATTCCCAGCAGGGAGACGGCCTTTTAATTCTGGAAAGCTGTTTTAGCTAAGAAGTTGGCAAAATTTTAAAATACAGATTTTTTTTTTTTCTTTTTTTTTCCCCTTGCTTTGAACAGTTGCATGGAAATTAATGACTTTCCTTGAAAAGCAAAACTATTACTTTTTTCCTTATGGACTTCACTGTTGCTGTAGGCCTGACTGCAGCTCAGTATTATGATTCACATAGGTTTTCTGGATGCTTCTTCAAGAGTGTTGACAGTTAGATAGATGGGATAATTTCGGAATTGACTTTCCTGGAAATCCGTTGGACTTTGCGAAGCTCAAAGCTCACCTCAGAAGCTTCCTATCTACACAGCAGGATTTAACCCTAATTATGCCCTTCAGCTATGGTTGGCTTCTCAGAACTTCACTGAGGTGGAGTATGTAGGTCTGTACCTGGAAAAAGTCCTAGGACCTGAGGGGCGGTGGGGGGGATCCAACCCCATGGCATCGTGCAGAATATTCTCAATTTTGTGCTGCCTGTTATTTCACTTTGGTGGTGTGGCTGTTCTTGATCTGTCTCACTCATTGTAATTTCAAAGCACATGAGATACTCAAGGGTGAAAAAAAGTATCTCTGTTTCCCTTTCTAAAGAGAGGCTTCAAGGTCAACACCCTGATGTGTAAGAATTAAGGGGTAAGAACAACAACCAACCTGTTCCTGGAAGGAGTTTTCCAAGGAAAAGCTTCTGATAACTAAGGATCCACAAACATCAGAGGTGCTAGGTGAGTCTAACATGGACTACCCAGTCATATACACGAGCTGAAAAATATCTCACTTCCTTTGTGAATTTCACCAGGAAAACAGGAACTATGCACCTGAGTAATATTTGTAGGACTGGTTTATAATGAAATGTAAATCAAACCCATGTCACCCTCTGTACTATAAAAGCTGTAGCCTGATAATTTTTGTTTCCATAAAAGCCATACAAGATAAAATTACTCTAGAGATAGTATCTATAAACAAAAGCAATGTTAGGGTTAACCATAAACATCAAATCACTCCCAAGACATCACTGACTGTAATCTTTGGTGGTTTCATACATCATCTTGAGCCATGCTGGAATAAAATGTTCTCCCTCAGAGCCAGTTTATTATCTACTCCAGGTGTAGTAGGTTGCACAGGGTCTGCCCTTCAGGTACTTGCTTATTTACACCAAACCTCCATCTTGTAATCACATTGCTGCTGGGTATGAATAAAGTATTTTTTACCACTGCCATCAGCTCTACAAACATGGCTGGGCTTCCTAAGAGCAAAAAGCAGCATTTGCCAGACAAAACCTTTCGCTGTAAGTCAGGGCTGTGGAGGGTCCTTCTGGCTGCTGACAGACACACTGATACCCCATATCATGTAATGCCACATTATACACCCTCTTCAGGCTCCTCCCTGAGCTCACCCCATGCAACTGCTGCATGCGTGACTTTTCCATACTACACACTCTCTTGAGCAGGAGGATTGCTTTGATGATCTCATCCCTTAATTTTTGTTGTCTTTTTTTTTTTCCTCCTCAGCATTGCACTTATCTATTTATCTGTCATTGTTTTTGGAGAGCTGGAAGAAAGAAATAAAAATACATTCAGCTGGGGGCAAGTTTGAAGCTGCATTCTTAAGTATTGTAATCCAAGATTAAGGAAAATCTTTGAGGTTGTCCTGGCGTTTTTTATCACCACTTTATTCACACTGTGCTCTTATCACCTCCTAGGTCTTCAATTTTTGTGACTCAGCATAGGTCTCCTGAAGGGATTTTGAAGCTCCACTGGATATCACCAGCTGAACATTGGCCAGAATATCTAAACCCTCTAAATTACTCACAGGTCTCTAGTGAGAGTGGTGGCCTTATCAACAGGACATTACTTCTCTGCAATGAAGGAGAGAGACTATGACTTTGGATGCCTTGGAAGTAGATCAGTCTCATTATTTTTCAGTTATTTTCCTCAGCACTTTACGGTCAGGAGATATGTAGCAGCAAATTCCCAAATTCCTCAATTCCCCAAAGGAATTCTCCAGGCAGAACAGTCGAAATTTTGGGAAGACTAAAATGTCTCGTTTGAAACTCCTGGGGAGACAGTCAAACTCTTGTTGAAAAATGTTAATTTTTTTAAAAAAAGGAAGAGGTCTTTCTAATAAGATTGAAAAAAACAAATAGTACTTTTTAGATTCCTCTCCCAATTGATTGTTAACAAAATCTGAATGGGAAATATCCCTAAAATTTCAGCTCATCCATTTGATTGGCTATCCAAAATTTCAAACTTGTATCCTAATCTGAAGCAACCCAGTTCACCTCTCTTGAGACTGGAAAACTGGATCAGATATCTTGGAAAGGTTAGAACCCTTACGCACAACAAATGCAAATGTACAGCCTCTATGTCCATATGAGTTCTTCTTTGGTCAAAGCCAGTAAAAATACCTTTCCTCTTGTTATTTGTACAGCTCTATTGATCTTGGTCAGAAGTAGCCAGTGCAGAGATATTTAGATTGGCCCATTGTTTTTGATCATGTTCCCTCCCAGTCACAAGCCCCAACCACAGTAACAGCACCATGGGAGAGCTCCATTAACTCAGGTCATTGAAGCTTGAACCTTCTGACGACGACTTGTCTCATTCCCCTCTTGCTTTAGTATCTGTGAAAGTTTGGATTCTGCTGGTTGTTACACGAGAATGATAACTGGTTTGTTTTGCAGTTTGCTTGGAAAACTTCAGTACAGGCTCTGAGCAGGAGCTCAGCGGTATCTCATCTTTCCACTCCCTCCATCTGTCCCTGTAGCAACTTAGGGTATGAGTGGCCATGGCTTAAAATCTTCCTCTTGTATCTGTTTAAATTATCTTGAAAAGCAATACAGCTTTTATGCATGTGATTAAGAGAGATCCTATAACTCAGCATTCATCCTTCTTTCCTGGGTCCTAAACAGGCAGCTGCTAGCCTGACTGATACGTTCCTATATTTTGCATGAGAGCCTTACCCATAGTTAATGCATGTAAATGACCACCTCCCACTTTCTGCCCAATTCTGCAAATGTCACCAATATCCCTTTGTGACGTTAGTTCTTCCTTTCCAAATTCACTTTTCTTTTACTAAAAAAAGCCTGAAAAATTACTTGCTTGGATGCAAAACATTTTCTGACTAGTTGAGGAAAGAAATATTTTTCATTCTGGGTCTAAAGGAAACAAATTCTCTCTTTACAGTTCAGCCACCAAATTAAAAACAATTGATGATTTGCATAGCTCTTGTGAAAACCATGCCCTCTGCAGCAGATTGTGACAATTTCCATGACAATACTGTACATTAATATGCTTTATGGGTACAGCCTCACACTGCAATGTAGGACACTTTTACAATGATCCTAGACTACATCACATGTGGCTGTAGCAAACAATGAATCTAATGCTGCACTTGTAAAAGATTTATGATTCGGAGAGCAGAAGATAAATGATTCCAGTCCCTGGATGCTTTAAGAGTAAGTTCCTTTAGCTCATATGGTTAAAATTGATCTTTCCATTGTCTCTTGTATGGAATGACCAAAACTAATGATGTTAGGTAATCAATATGAAAAGCCGTGCATAAAGAATTAAACCAAGAAATAATGGATTGCTGTGTCAAAGGCCTCCAGACAGTAAGAAATCAGTGCTGACTGGACATGCCAAAAAGACATCCAGACCTTTGGGTATTCCACTTCAGCCTGTGCCCACACCTAGAACAAAGGAGCCCCTTTTATTCAGAAACAAAAACGTGAGGGAGAGAAAGCCAAAAATAGCACTGCATTATCACACACGGCCTTCCTACAATCTGCAACCTTTGAGAGTTACCAGCACTCAGATAACCTGAAAAAGAGCAGAGGGAAGACTCAAAGGCCAAGGAAGGGAAAGGAAGCTAGAATAAAAATCCTCTGTATATTATCTGCATCCTGGAATCTGCTCACTGCCTCAATCTCTCCAGTATTTCTTGATTTGTTTTTTAGGGTCCTTGGAATATACATGTGAAAATAAAGTACTAGAATTCTAAATAGTAAGATCCATTAAATTTGATTTTCAATGTCTCTATAGTTTGTGTTTGGAGACTTTGCTGTCCAAGCAGCCAATAAGTTTTTCTCTAGTTATGGTTGGGGAATTCATGGTAGTGTTCTCCTTGTGGATTTGCTAATGCCTTCTACTTGTGAGTTTGAGTGGTCACTTTGCAGCCTTTCTGCCAGCATGGGAACCATTGGGACTGGTCTCCTCTATGTGGCTAAGCATTTAATGAAATTGCCAGAATTACATATCTTTGAGACCCCTACAGCCCTGTAGAATTTGGTTAAATCAATCACTAAATTCACGGAGTGAGAGGAGAGAGAAGGAGCTGACATATGGACACTCTGGTAATGTGCATCATTGCACAGATGTAATTTTCTTAGGAAATCAGAGTTGCTAAGTAGGAAGCTCTTCTTAGGGGATTTACGAACAGCTCCAGTGATAGTCCTTGGACAAGGCGTGAAGAGCATGTTGGTTGAAGCCTGGCTTGTGCAGCACAGAGTGTTAACCTCCACACTAACCACTAGTGACAGGAAAGCTCGTGGACAGACAGCCCAGTCTCTGTCTGCACTTCTTCCCATCTAAAATGATGCCCACTGTAGAGAAATGGCTCATTTCTACTCTGAAATATGCAGAAGCATGATACTGTTCTGCACACACTGGTTGCTTCTATGTAGCTCTTGCTGTTTTTTTCTCCCTCAGTTCTTCATACGTCATGTTGCTCTCCGGACTTTCCTTCTTTCTTTCCTTCTTTCTTTCTTTCCTTTGCCCTTCTCACATTTCTGAAATAGGGATTTTCTGTTGCATCTATTAAAAGTCATCTGACGAGGCTCGGTCCTGAAGCAGAGTGGGACTGAAGTTACTGAGCAATCCCCCACTTCTCACTCTGTCTGGCTGGAGAGAAAAAGACAGGAAAAAGGAATGAAAGCTGGGATGTAGAATCATTTTTGAAAACATTTCTTTTCTCCTTTGAGTATTAGAGTGAGAAAAAGTTTTAGTTTCCACTTGAATCTTCCAGGCAGGATTTATACTGATGTCTCCCATGAGCCTCATCTATTCCTAACATCCAGACATAACAAGTATAAGCAGAGCCTTGGAGATGAGCTGGCACAGTCTCTACCATAAGGAGCATGCATTTCTGTGGATGATGATCTGGCTTCATGCATGCTAAAGAATATATATTTCTGTTCCTGAACTGTTATACCAAGGAGGTAGGCTGAGACCAGTGCCTGGTTCCTGGGGTCTGGATCCTCATGTGCCACCGAAAGCCCCATATATCCCTGAAATTCAAGGACTCACAACTTGCGAGAACTCAGCTTTGCTTTTGTGAGTTCCCAGAACAGAAGTCACTCATGGGTGTTCCAGAAGATGGAGTCACTAACTTCTAAGAGATTTCAATTCCAAGAACTTCACCTAGGGACCCTGCCAATGGCAAGCTCAGCACCTAATGCTTACTACTAATTTTGGTAGTTGATGTGCAGCTAACCGTCAGATAGGGCTTAAAATCCTGGAGGCAGGGAGTAGTATGTTGCAGAAGTTGTACTTATATCAGGACTATCCTCCTCCTGGGATGCATATGTGCATTATAAGGGATCCTGCTTCTGGGGTCTGGTGCCTGCTGACTGTATCAAAATCTGGTGGGGATGAACCTTAGGATTCACCGCTTCTGTGTCTCCAGTAGCTCATCTTTTCTTCCCTGTGGATAACCAAGGGATGCCCACTGATGTTAGAGGGAATGGTCCCACCCCTGTGGCAGGAGAGAGGAGAGAAGGACTAATGCCTCCAGGGTCTCAGCTTGAAGTAAAAGCTGAAAAATCAAGGTATTGGGGCCCTTAGCCTGAATGCTGTAGGCTGTGTTGGTCCCTCTGAGGATTTTACTGCCAGAGAGTCCTACACCTAAATTCACCCATCACCCATTCATCAAGGAAGACTTCGATTCTTTATCTTCTGTCTCAATGCTTCTTTCACCCCCTCCCTATATCCCATTATATTGATTTTAGACCCAGTCTTGCTCCATTTAACCCAGTGTTAGAGGTCCAGACCTTAAATATTTATTTACTTAATGTAGCCAAATGCAGCCAATAGCAATTAAAGGCCTGACCTCTAACACCCTGCTGAAGCAGCTGGCCAAAGTTAGAGGCTCATCATCGCACAAGAAATCTGAGGTAATTAGACCCCCTTCAGCCCCTGCTTCCCTGCCCCCTGCCCCAAATACTCTGTAAAATAATACCATGGCACTAAATTAGACCTCATTACCTACTGAGTCACTCGATCCAGACCTCCCTTACATAGTAATGAGTACTGATTTATTGTGATCATTATTTGGGCATTACAGGTCACTAAATAACATGCTCTGCCCACACATGTCTTCTGAGCTAATAAATATCCTTATAGGAAATATTTTTGAGTGAACTAGCCTTCAGGTTGGTTCAGTAACTTCAGTCACATTAATTTTCTTAATGCATGTAGTGCTTTGATAGGAAAGCCACAGGGATGGAGGCAGAAAAGGAGGTGCAGAAAAGGAGGTGCAGAAAAATCCCCAAACACAGCTTTTCTCAAGCTGGGGTTCCTGGATGGAAACTGGGGAAGTGGTGCAGAGCGAGGTCAGTGGGAAAGATCAGAAACAACCTTAGGAAATGTATATTTAAAATCAACCAACCGCCCAAGGCTCAATCCAAAGCTCAATGAAGTAATGGAAAGATTCCCATTGAGCTTAATGGACCTTGAACCACATCCAGGTGTGCCTGTGAGTATAAGGGTATATGCATCACTTGTGCACACACAAACATTACTATATATTTCTTAAAAACTTCAGAGCAAATTAAAATAGTTCAAAATTTTTTTCTGGGAAGCAAGTGACATGGAGCTTTACACCATTTCCCTTGCTAGTGCAGCTGTGGTACAAAACTGGGGAAGAGTCAAGTTTGTCAGAGCTGAAATGATATTGTTTGTTATATTTATCTAGGTAAAATCTTCAAAGGACCCATAAATTTCAGTTAGAAGGTGAATAAAGCAAGTCCATGGATATTTCTGTAATATGCAGGTATATATTGCCAAAGGAGACAACAATGGAAGACTAAAAAATGAGAAAAAAAAAGAAAAAAAGAAGATTCAGAAGATTCATGATTCAAGAAAGATTAAGAAGAAAGAGATTAAAACCCCACTCTACCAGCCATCACGCAGAATGCTTTATTGGCTTACTCCTGGTAAATCCTATAATACATTTTCATTATTTATAGAAATAATTCTGGATTAGTTTGCTATAAAAAAATTGTGCTGGACTCTTTTAAAAATTACAGAAATTAGATGAAATCAGGCTCTTTGAATTATCCATGAGCATTGGGTTAATATAATCAATACTTCAGCCCTTACAGGTTGATGTTACATCTCGAGACAATTTTCTAACTTAATAAGATTAGAAATAATAAACTGGTATTATTTCTTTGTGAATTGGGGCCTCTGACCTAGTAATTTAATGGCTTCATTATTACAGCCATGGAATGTAGAAAGACCCAGCATGCTCCCTATTTTCACAACTGTGCTTTGTCCAAATTATGTGACCTTTTTAAAAAGCAAAATAAAAACTTACCAAAGAATTTTGGAGGGCTGCAGTGGACATTTTTCAATAGACATGGTATGATATGCCAAATCATGCTTGGGATTTTATTTTCAGTCCATTGCACTGTAATAGTACAGTGTAGATGATTTCACATTTAAAAACAATGAAAAAGAGCTCCCTTTACATATTTTTGGAAAGACAATATTAGCAAAGCTTTCAGTGCTTTGTGCTCCTGCTGGATTTTTGGTGGGTGCTACTTAGACATGCTTTCTTTGCAATGGAGAAGGAAAAATAGTGTCTTGGTCACAGAAATAGGGTTCCAAATCTGGATTTTCCACAGACCTCTTCACCTCCGTGGTTGAATGTAAGCCCTGTGGAGGTCAGGATGAAAAACTTTTCTGGTGCCAGTACCTCCAGGACTTCACTCTTCTAGTGATCAGTTTCTGATTGCGAGAGTTGGGAATTTCCTTTCCCCTGCTATGTGACTGTTTTGTCTGTTAATGTATCAGATCCAGAGTGGGGATTTACATTTACCACATGCAGCTCTGAGCACCAGAGACTGACCCCAGCTAATGCCTTGCTGGGATGCAAATAATAGCTGCAGCAAGACTCATGCAGTGGTACAGGGGGAAGCGCACCCAGAGCATCTTTTACTTCCTGCTATTGTGAAATTTAGATGAAAACACCGTTATTTCAGCAATCTGATAGGAAATGTGTAGGAGATCCATGCATATGGTGGTGTGATCAAGGGAAACATCACCCCAGAGGGCACAAAGGCTTCAAAGAATCACCCATGCTGGGGAATGGGGCACTCACAGTGGCTGAACCTGGTTTGGGGGATGCAGAACATACAGCAGGCTATAGCTCTTCCTCAGCAACAAAATTCGGAAGATGAAATCCTTATTTTACCCTCCCTGTTCTCTTCCCTGTGCAAGACACACTTCAATCCTACCTGCTAGAAAATAGTCCCGCTTTAGCATACATCTGCAGTGCAGAGATGCAGGCAAACAGCATTTATTTTGCTCCTTATCTTCTCTCTGCACCATTTCTAACTCACAGCAGTTTAGAAAAATAGAAGCGCTTATTCAGAAGGATGCTAATTCAGTTATCTCTACCTGTAAGAGATCCCTGTGTGGTCATTTCCAAATCTCTGGGCTAAGCTCATTTGGATACACACATCTGTTATAGCAAATGCTTTCTCTAAGCCTTAAAGGAAACATAACCCAGGATGATAAAACATCAAGGAAAACAGGAGACTCAGCCAAACGGCCACCGCTCTGAATTTCTGCTTGAGAGATGGCTGCTGTTGGATGCACTCACATTTCTCTGCCTAAACATCCATCTTTAATAGGCAAGTTTGTAGGAGCAAGGGAGCGAGGACGAGGTTGCACTCCTCACGGTGCTTTCAGCCCTGTTGAAGAATGAGGGAGAAACAGCTATGGAGATCTAAGGAGAAAGGAGAAAAAGAGCTATGACAAAACTACCTGACTTTCAGAGTTAAGGCTGTAGCTTTTTAGTATTTTGTACTGAAATCATCTAATATGGCTTAATTTTAAGACACTAGTCACAGAATGGCACACATATATTAGTGGATCCACCGTGCTCCCAAACAACTGCATCATCCTAATTCCACAGGTGGGAAAATCGAGTCCTGGTGGGGTTTGCTCAGAAACCCCTGAGACTGCAGCTGTCAGGGGAGCAGAGAAATGCAGCATTCCTGCGTCTTGGCAGGGAGAGCCGATGCACATGCTTCCCATTTCATTCTGGGAAATCGCAGGACAGCTGGTCTTTGATGTCCTTAACTAAGGAAAGGTATCATGGGTCAGGAGGGGATACTGGTTTCAGATATGTAATGAGAAGGTCGTGACTGACAGTGCTTTTGCTCAGCC
Source organism: Eulacestoma nigropectus (assembly GCA_013397775.1). Classification (NCBI taxonomy): domain Eukaryota; kingdom Metazoa; phylum Chordata; class Aves; order Passeriformes; genus Eulacestoma; species Eulacestoma nigropectus. The sequence continues at coordinate 1,515,343 of VZTE01002103.1, forward strand.
ACATAATCACTTGATTACCTTTTGTCTTTGCTTTTAACAGAGAAAAATAATTTTGTTTTTGCAATAAAAGAGCATTTTGATGGTGAAAACACTTTTTTCAGTAGCCAGAAACTCGTAAGATATATGTATGTATAAATATATTTTTATACACAGAAAAAATATTTGCTTTCAGCATGGAATTAACCCTAAGATAGGAGGCATTTATACGACCTGTGGTACCACTGTTAGCTTTGTGGAAACACTATTTTCTCTCTCTTACAAACGTGTTGGCATTTTTTACGACACTGTATATTTCCAGTCACCCTGCATGCATAACCTATGTCCATTTAGAAACAGGGGGCTGGAATAAAGAGCCACAGAGGCTGCAGGCTCAGAGCAGTGCCGGGGTATTTTGCCTGCAACACATGCCTTAGGCAGCACATACAATGCCCCCTCCTTGAGCAACCACCACCAGCCTCTGGTTAATGTCTCTGAAACAGCCTGTTAAGACTGTTACTACAAATTAGAGTCTGGATCATTCTAAAACGAAAATAGACTTCTTTCATCTTCCAGATGGCTGTCTGATTGGGAACTGGGCAGGATCACATTTCAGGTTGTGACTTAATGATTCAGGACAATATTTATGGTTATTACCTGACAGAGGGCAGTGAGGAAAATTAAAGCACAGACCCATGCTTCATTTATGACAAAAAACAAATTCATGACAGTTCTGTGTATTAGAGGTGGCATCTTTTGCTCGGGGCAAAGTCCGAGCACAGCTTTGCATCTGAGCCAGACCTGCCAGGGGTGGCTGTGAGAGCCGAGCCAGGATGGCTTCACCATCCCTGCTTTGATAGATGTGCTATCCTCACGAACAATCTGCTGCTTCTCTTGGAGGAGGTCTTAGGCAGGCAAGATACAAATATGACTGAGAGCTTTCAGAGGGGAAAAATAACATAATTATACAGCGTATTTGCTTGATGGCTGCAGTTGCCTGAAATATTGTTCTTCAGGGCATGTTTTTGACATAATTATTGCTACAGAATGATCCCTTCTGGAGAAAACATGGAGTAATTATGCAAGCCAGTTGTAGATACGATTCTGCATGTGATTTTCCCTGCAAACGATGCTCCTTGTGATACCAGCTGGCGGGGGTGCAGGGCATTTTGAAGAAAGAGGCAATGGTGTTCGGCTAAATCAAATTGAAGCCACAGCTCTGCTGGCTCTTTCCTTAAGGAAAGAAATTTATTAGTGTTTCTCTCCCAGTTAATCCTTTGCTTTGCATATGAAACACACTAGCACTTTTTAATTGTCAGCTGCTAAAAAAATAAACAGCCTTTATGAAAATAACTACAGCCCACAGCTTTGAGCTCCCTGTAAACCAGCTTTGGACTGCAGAGTTTCTTAATGAAACAAAAAAACCCGAGAGATGAGACGTAGCTGTTGAAAAAATTTTGGGAAGATGGCTATCCTTCCCATCGCTTAAGCTTGTCTTATCCCTAAGCTAAAATAAGCTCTTTAAATTTGCAGATAGTGATACAAGGAATATTGTTTCAATTAAGAGTATCTTATTTTAGGGAAGAATATTCTGTCCACATCTGTTAAGCATTACTCCAAATCAATCACAATATTTATTATGTAAGAAATATTTTTCCCAGGGGAGTGGTGCTTCTCAGTTATTCTTTGAGATGGACCTTTCTTCTCCTCCTTTTGCCCCCTTCTGCTGCGCCCTCACTCTGACAAATGCCACATCCATCAGCACCCAGCTGCACCAAAAAATCCCTGACTGTTTCCTTCCCCAGCCCAGCTCTGATCCTTCTTGTGGCAGGATCCTTTAGCAGACCACCAGGCAAATCTGCTCATTGATGTTTACCGCTAGCTGTTTTGATTTATGCTGGGATTTGCAGAGATGCCCCAGGGAGAGAAAACCATGGGGTGTGAGGTATTCAAATCCCCTTGCATAGCACAGAAATATTAGTCAAAGTCTTTCAGAGGAAAGGCCAAATTGTGAATGTGTTTGGTTTTGTTTAGTAGAATGAGATGAATTTTGATCCTGTTCAAAAAATCAAAATAGCTTGAGCATTGAGACAATGAGGACAGTTTATCAGTTTCCTTCTGAGTCTTCAACCACTCCTGTGTTCATGAGGTAACGTGCTTGGCTCTCAGCTTTTACCTGCATTTCAGCTGGATCAGGCTTATTGTGAGGGGCTGTGTGAGGTTCTGAGCAAGGTCCCTGACGAAACCCCCAACCTCAGCCCAAATCTGCAAGACCCTCACGAAAACTCTATGCTGTGTCTCTCCAGTACAGAACCTCCCACAGATGTGTGTTGCCTGGTGGCTTTGTGAAGAGGGCTGGTCTCTGCTACCCCTTACATCTCTTTTTCATTTTTGGTGCCCCTCTCAGCACCCAGGCGGCATCCCTGGCTCTGCAAGGAGTCAGGCTCACCCCAGCACAGCATCTCCAGCAGCAGCTGCCTCATGCTTGCAATTCTTTGCACATCAAGCATCTAAAAGACACTTTAAACACTTTCTTAATTATGTAGTGGTGAGTACCTCACTAAAAGTGGGACTGTGGTATACAATTAAAGGAGAAATGTATAAACTATCTGATGTTGTCAGTATCTGTAGCTCAATGTGAAATTACACTAGGAACAGGAGACTTGTCTGAAAAATCCATTTTCTTGTCATTTTTATGGCTCTGTTAGATAATAAAATCAAGAGAAAGATGACTAGAATAACAATGGAATCTCTTCCTGAGTGAAAAGATATGGGAAGAAGGAGGAATGCAGAGATGAATGTATGAAATCTCTTGTCTAAGTAAACAATCTACATGCATTTGCATTTGCTTGCAATCATTGATATAAAATGTTGTCTTCATTAACATTAGGAGATAGAGATACATGTTACCTCCCCATTCCTGATCTAGCTGCTTATTTTAAAATAAGGACTGATGGCTCTTGAACCCATCAAGCAGTCCTAGTTCTCATTTGACTGTATTATTTCAAGTGCCTTAAGATTTACTAAGGAGGATCTGACAATAATGAGAGCTGAACATCCAGATCCAGAGGAGAATAAGCCAAATTTAGGTTTCATTGGAATCAATAAGGGAAGAGTCACCTTAGGCTAAGACAAAAAAGCAAGATGGTATTGAGAAAAAACTGGGGGGAAACATCTATAGGTAATTTCCTGCCTAATCCTGCTCTGCTGTGGAGTTTACCCAGCCTGACCCTTCAACCATAACCGCACTGAGTGAGCAGGGTGAGTTTTGCATTGATTTGCTGTGGGAGAGAGGCCCAAAGACACCAACTACACATTGATTTAATCTTTATCTCTTACACAGAGTTGCACATCTGTCAGATCCGGGGATAGTTAAGATTATCAGTTTTGCCCCCAGCTTCTGCTTCCAGCCCAGGTGTTCCCTGGGATATTGGTGTGATGCCACCTCCCTTTATGCTTTGTAATGTATTTGCATAGCTGCTAATGAGTTACAAAGTTACAAGAAAACAAAAGGTGGAGATTTCACTGAGTAGATTTTCCTACTAAAATACAGTGCTAAAGGGGCCCTCTCATGTATCTCTGTAAAAACAAACAAACAACAAACATTCCAACATCATTTAGTGCTTTCTTTCAAAATATGTATTGTTCATAAATGTGTGGTGCAGCCAACCCAGGAAATTCTGCTGCTCTTCCCACAAGGCTGTTTCTATTGTAAAGCAAACTGCTCTCACACCAGATATTCCATAGTGTTTCAAAACAGCATTTTCCCCTCCTTAATTAAAAAGAAAAAAAGAAGAGAAATTATTTGAATGCAAGGTTCAAAACAGCTCTACAGCTTTGCAGAAAGGCTGTGGTAATGAGGCGTTTGCAGGAGTCAATCAGGGCAGATGACTTTCACAGGAAAACTTGATGCCTTTCAGATTTTCAAAGAAAAATAAGCCAATGACAAAAGCATAGCAGCTGCGAGCACACGAAGGAAATTAGTTATAGCAGACTTGTAATTAAGCATTGGAAACTGATCAAAACCATTATCCTGTTAGTTTATGCCACAACTTCTATCTACTACAAAATCAATTACACAAAAAATAAACTACACGAGCTCTGCAGTTTTCTTGTATGAACGCATCCTATCCAGTCTTTGGACTGCAAAGTATGTTTGTTTTCTCAATAAAATATGCAAAACATAGAGCAGGGAAAAACAGAGATGAAAAGAGAAACAGAAAAATTGGAAGAGAATGTTGGCAAAATAAGTGATTCTATCAGAACCACACTTGCCTAAAAAAACAATATTTGTGCAATGAGATAAGCACCCAGGGTTCTCTTTTAGTATATGCATTTTTCCATTTTCCTTTGGTGAGAGAATTGAGTAAACAAGACAAATTGACATTAAATGATAGAAATAATTTAACAATAATAAAGCAAAAGAATGCAACAAAAATCTAGAGATTTGAGGGAAGTATATACACAGGAAAAGTTGGGCAAAAGTTTGTCTTTTGAAAATCACATGTTATTCCCATTAACTGTAACATGAGATGGATGGCGGAATAAAATAGGGGTTATGTGAGCTGGGATTTTCTTAGAAGATTGGGGCCTGGTTTAGCACATGTTTTATACCAACAGAGCTGTTTCAGTTAAGAAAATAAAAACAAACCCCAGCAGGTTACAGACACCCATCCTTTCCTGGCATGAGCAGCATGCTCCCCCTCCTTCCCATGCTGGCCCTTTGCAGGGCATCCCTGCTTGGGCTGCGCCAGCAGGGCAGCTATCACTGCTGCCGTGGGAGGCTGGTGCTCATCCTGTCTTTATTGATGGGACGGGATGGAGGGTTGCAGGATTTATATGACCAAAAGGCCGTATTTCAAGGCCAGGGTGACAGCAATGCATTTCAAATAGGTCAGCAAAAGTCTTTCACTGGTATTAGGTGCTCTGCACAAAAGCTTTGGCAGGTAAAAATGTGCTTGAACATGAGACAAATATTTGGAAGCCCTTGAAAATCGCAGCTGTGATGTGTGAATTTTCCAAAGCACTTGATGAAGGTTGTCTAACCAAACTGGGTGTTAGGCCTTGCTGCCTGCCCCCATTCCCTGTTGTGCCTGCCGTGGATGACTGCCTGTCAATCTGGCCAAAACTTGTGCATCCAAAGAACTGGTGCCAGTGATGCAGAAGCAGCCACAGACACAAGACTTTCATGGGAAACCTTAGATTTGAGAGAGCTGAACCTTTACCCTGGCAATGAGTGCCCTGAGCGGTGGCATTGCACACCACCAATCCCGTTTGAAGTCAGCATCTACAAAATTTGGGCTGTAATTTAAGGGCCTCAGCATGAATATAAAATCCTAACTTCAGGCTCTTTGCTTTATAACTCTTGGCACAAGATCCTAAGACAAAAAGCAGAGCAGAAGCGAACAGTATTACTGCTATTACCGTGCCATGTGCACAAGAAAAATATATCAATGTGTGAATACATAGAAACGAGAGGAGGGAGACAGAGATGATGTGCTTTTAATATATCTGAAGCACCAGAAAATCTTTCATGAGCAGGAACAAGACAGAGTTCATGAAAAGGTAAACCCTAGAATAAATTATGAAGCTCATTCCGTTAGAGGTATATATTAAATACCATATGTTGGTATAGGGTTGGTTTTCTTTTCCTTTTTGCTTTTTTTTCCTTTAGAAATCATTTTGCTAGTAGCAGATACCTCTTCCTTCTAGGTTATACTCTCTCATGTCACATTTATTGAGGTGAAAGGTATCTGACTTGAAAACCATAAAGTTTTTTTTTTTTGTTTTAATTATATGAAACAGATATAAGGGACTAGATTCAGAGCAGAGGTAACTTGAGTGGAGCCAGTGCAGTTACACCACCAAGTAACTTGTCTGACTATTGTTACTAATGCATATGCCTGTATTGTACTGAGCCATTACTGTACCACAAAGGCACATTCACACACATTTGTGTGTGCACAGTGTAAGCCCACGCACCCAAATGCCTGGGTCTGTACCACCATTTGGATAAGCAAACATGTTGTTAGTACAGCGTGGCAGTTGTTCATGTATGAGCATATTGTACCTTTTCCTTGAAAATGAATATTTAGGGCAGAAGAGACAACAAAAATCTACATTTTTCAAGCTACATACATTAAATAAAAGAGTCTTGTGCAGGCAATGTTATGAGCAAGAAGCAGCAGTAGGGCTGCATTTAGGTAACCATTGTCTGAGAATCCCATCTCCCAGACTGGGTTTGCACTCTCGGATAATGTGGTCCCAGCTCTGTAGAAAAGACTTACATTGAACACTGAAGACCTGGGTCTCTCTCACTCTCTACCTTGCCATTCTGGGCAATCACTGGGACAAAACAAAATGATCCAGTGTTGTATTTCAATTCAGGGAACAACTGCTGCTCTGTGTCATGGACGCTTTAGAGCAACAGCTGGTACGAGGCGTGTAAGTGGCTGGAGATGGGACCTAAAAGGAGATGACTAACCCTGAGCCTTTCCTGGATGTGCCAAGGAGAAGTTAAAACTTTATAAAATAAAAGAACTGGAGGGATGTTTTGGTTAAGTCTCTAGTCTCTTGCTGCTGCAGGCAGATATCACATAGCCTTTGTAAGCTTTCTAAGAGAAGAAGAAAAAGAAGGTCTGGATGTTACATCAAGGGCCAGTTGTAAGACAAAGGACAAATATCTGGGACATTTGCCACTGAAACTGACCAATATGCCAACAGCTGTCCCTTCCACAGCCCTCCAATCTTCTTGCCAATCATATACGAGTGTCAGAAGGGTCCTGGGAGCTCATGAAGCAGTGTCTGGGCTCAGAGCTGTTTAGCCTTGTATTTTCTCATACCACTCCCTCTGCAGTGGATCCATGCTGGACATTTCCCATGGACTGCTACCTTGGGCACATCCTTTCAAAGGCCGAAAGAGCAGCAGACAGAAAAGCCCAGGAGAGGTGTCACGAGAGGTGCATCTCTGGCAACTTCACCCAGTTGCAGGTATATTTCACACCTGTCACATTTCCCTGGTTTCAACCTCTTGCTCTGTGCAATATCAGAAAAGTCAGAAAAGGTCAGGAAAATGTTCCCAAATCATGTGGAAGTGAGGAATTTAGAGTGAGCCAGATGGAAGAAGAGTTTCTCTGATTTATTATGGACTGTTGGGCAGATAAGAGTGTGCAAGAGATAAGGCGGGGTGGGGGAGAGCTTTTAACCCCTCGACTGCCTTTTGGCATTGAACATATTTCAAGGTAGAGAGGTGTCTAAAAAGTAAAGTTTTTGTCAACAGCTGCCACATCTGACACAATCTTTCCACATGCCTCCGTGCTCTCATAGCTCAGGAATAAGAAACAACTGTTGCTCCAGGGAGGTAAATGGTGGTGTTAATCATCCAGAGATCATTCCACAGAGCAACAACCAGTCAAGAATTTGCCTCTCGGTAATAGCAATTGCAATCCAAATTCCCAGGTAAGCTGGAAAGCTATCTTGGTGTGGCCAAGTGTGAATATGGACTTTTGTGTGAGAGGATATCTTGCAGCTCTATGCATTTGGAAAGCATACTGAGTAATTTGCTTTATTTTCTGTGTTTATAAACACACATCTGTTATTTGAGTTTCCACTTTTGGGTGAATTTATGATGATAGCCCATCTGCAGGAGCTCTGGGGCTGCTTTTTTTTTTTTTTTTTTGTGGTGATACTGCCTTAAAGGTTTCAAGAAGTCACTGGTGATTGCAGCATAAATATTAACCAGGTTGAATCTGCCAGAGGCATCATGCAGCGTGCAGTGATGTGACTTGCAGAATTTTGCTGTCTGATAAAGCTTATGGAAAATTCCCTCAATGGATTTATTTATGGCAGCAGATTAAACCAGACTCCAAGCAGACTGCACTCCGTAGGTTCAAGAAAGAATTTCCTAATTTATTAGAGAACTCTTTGTTTTTTGCTATCACATTTCAGTCACATTTTCACTCTTGATAAGCAATTGGTTCCTTCCTTGGGGATCATGAGGAGGTAGTTCCTGCCTTGAAATTCTTGGAAGAACAGATAAATCGCTTGAGCTTAAGCTTTTTAAAGGAGGCGTCCTGTAAATACTTCAGGTACATTTTACAATTTTTCCCACTGTGTTCCTCTACTGGTGGGAATACAAAATATTATTTCAGTTTCTTGCAATTTTCTCTTGTCTCGTGAGGTCGGAGTAAGAGCTCTTTTGCTTCCTAATCAGTCTCATCACTGTCAGCAGAGGAGTGTCCAGGCGCTTAGGGATGTGGCAAACAAAATTTTTTGGAGATGTGATGGTGAAAGGCAGTGTCAGACCTCCTATCATGGGTGCCTTCTTGCATTCCTGCTGTTGTTCAGAGCAAAGTCAGTGCAGGGCTTTTGCTGAGATCATGCTTTGGGGAAAGGCATCAGCAAAGTGTCGAAGATTCACTGCCAACAAGCAGGAAGGTCAAAATTTTTTTTTAATATTGTCTTTATTTTTAAAATTTTTCTTAATTCATCTTTGAGGGAGCAAAATATGACTGTTTAAAGAATTTCTTTGCAAAGGTGGGAAGTGCTAAAATGCAACTGCAAGGAGCCCCTCTGAGAAGAGATATCGGTCTTATATCGAGCTGCCAGTTGAGATTATCTGGAATGGACGTCATGAGAGACCAGCAGGAATTCTTTTCCACCAAAGACTGATGGAGGCTTCCCATTCAAATGTTTTAAAAGCTGTAGAGAATTAAAAATAGAAGTCCTGCTTAAGGGGGAGAGACTCCTTTGGGGGGTACTTTGTTTGCTTTGGTTTATATCTCCCTGGGTTGGAATGCACTAAAAAACTGAAGAAATTAGAGTCTTGCAAAGAAATGTAACCTCATACAAAACTGAAGGGCAAGGAGCTCAGTTTGCATTCTGGTTTTATAATCAGTTCTGTTTATAGAAGGAAAGAAATATCCCCTTCTTGAATTCAGTGTGTGCAGCTTTTCTTAGCTGCTCCCTCTTTAGGTAAACATTAAAGGAAATATGTCTTCAATAATTTATTATTAAGAGAGCAACTAATGGTAAATGCAGGTGCATGCCATGGGCATGGTGGTGTTATATACACCAGCACATATCAGGGAGTGGCAATTTTCTCGTGGAGGTTTTTCCTGATAGCAGGCAATCAAGCAAGCGAAGCTGCACAGAAACAGCATTAAGTGCTGGGGAGAGACATGGGGGTGCTTCAAAACCCTGAGCAGCCTCATTGCATTAGACTGCTTTGACACCCCTATGTGGCTTCTAGAGATGCTTTACATTTCCTTGCGAGGGAGAGTACACGGTAACAGGGCTTTTAAATACATTGGACTGAAATATTTCATATTTATTTTATGGCTATGTTGCCTGTAACTCTTCAAGGCCGCAGTCTGCAGCTAATGGACAGTGAGCTAGAGACCTCTAAAACACCCGCCTTAAGCTCTGACAGATATACCCTATGTTTAAGACATTATTTCCTATATTTTAAATATAGAAGGAATAGGGATCTACTTGATCTTTCTTTTCATTCTTGGTTTAATTATGTTGTGCCATGAGCCTTTTTAGAGGCCTTTTTCTATGCATCTCTGGATCGATTTTCCAAACTCCAGGGCCAAGTCTTGCTACCATGAAGATGAAATTTGTAGCTTTACCTCAGAAGTCATCTCTTCTGTGATGTGACACAGTGAGCAGAGGTGCAGTCAAATAGAAGTGAGGCAAAAATCTCACCTGCTTTTGAGACTCATTTTTCCAAACATCGGTTTCCATAAGAACTTACTGTTCTGTATATCTTATAAAATAAAAGTAGTCTAATATCAAGCCCTTCAGAGTCTTCTCAGTTGTGGGCTGATGCTTTCAGAAGTGCTCTCCTTTGGCAAGGCAGTGGCACAAGGCTCCTTCCTTGGTGTGCTCGTTCTGCAGCCCTTGGGGGTTGCTTTGCCTGAGACTCCCGGTGGTGATCATCTGCTCCATCACTGTGATGCTCCTGGGAACAGGGTGTGTGGCAAGGAGAGATGTTCCCTTGTGTGGGCACGTGGGCATCTGGGAGTAGAGACAGAGGCAAAAGCTGAAACTGTGCTGCTCACTGTTTTAGTTTGTGATGGTTTGTGCTCTCCCTGGTTTCTCCAAACAGGAGGTCCAAGGGCACTCACACATGTACTCTGTGGGGCTTTCCAGGGTTGCCATGAGGCAAAACCCAAAAGATGCAGAAGGGTGACATTGGCATTTACACAGCAGCCATAGGGACTCCCTTGGCTACACAAAATACAGAGGACATCCAAGACCACTAACCCATCATCCACAATCCCTGGCTTCCACACTTAGAATCTCAAATGTACAGATGGTTCTTACAGGTCATCAACCAAACCTGAGTTAAAAAAGGAGATGTGATTATTACTGCAGTGTTTAATGTATGCAGGCAACCCATTTCAGCTGTAGCAGAAAGAAGAATTGCTCTAGCTACAGACACCCATTACAGTGGCATATTGCTCACACCTGCTTATCGCATGTGTAAGACTCTGAAGAGGCAAAATGCTGTATAATTGCTGGGCATCATCAAAATTAATAATTTCCTTCATGGAAACTGAAATATGGTAAATATATTGGTTGAAACTGAATATTATCACCTGATGCAGACACGGCTCCCCTCTCTTTGCTTGTTATGCCAACAAAGACACATGCATGTTACTGCCACCTCCTCTTCCTCAGCTGGTATAGGAGGAGCCTGCATCTTTGTTTCTGTGTTCCCATGATGTTCTCTTCTTCCTCAGTATCACTCTGGGCTGGATTCTATCCTGGCTCAACTCACCCATTCAACCTAGCTGAGTTTAGTGAGAGTGGAAATGTTATTTAGTTTGTTTCTTCTTCTTCTTTTTTTTTTTTTTTTTTGAATGTTTGAGTGAAAGTACTTAGGTTCAGCTGATATTTTCCAAGATGTAGTCAGGCTGCTAAATATTTGCTCATGAGCATTGCCATTGGAGTGTTGCCCCCTCATAAGCAGAATGTACTGTCCTGTCTCCAGTCCAGGGGCTAGAGGACACATCTTTGAAATTTTAAGCTATCTCAACTATGTTAGTGCGACAACTTTCACAACACCTCCTTGCAATGCAATCAGTGACTATACAAAAATGTATACTATATATATTAGATATCTAAACATTATATTATATATTATGTATTAGTGAAATTACTGTTATATGTTGGTCTTGATCTGGACTCAAATCTGCCTTTTGTTCTTATATTCATCTGGGTCTTTTTGCCCAGTCTAAGCAAGATTCTAAGCACAATTATCCCCAGAAGTTTGAGGATCAGGGCTGTAGGACAGGTCCCATCTTGTATAAGGAAAATATGGGAGTTTTCTCAAAAGAGCAATATATTTTTTTTCTTTTTAAGCTTTTTAAGGTGGTCTAGATTAAGCAGAGATGTGATGATTCTGCTTTACAAAACCAGACCTGGCTTTTACTGCTTTACGTGTGTGTCATCGCCTCTGCAGTCCAGTTATGTTGAAACAAGAACAGTCCCTGACATCCTTATCCAGGTAGAGATAAGTATATGGGTACACAAGGGAAAAGCAGTGGAAGATTAGACTTTCATGGTTAATCAAACAGAGTTTTTACACCAATTTATCCAGTAAGACAAAGAAATTTTGCCCCTCAGGTGACAACATTTGCAGTGTTTCCATGAAGGAGTAACCATATCATCCGTGGGACAGCACTACTTTAACTACTCTGATGCATTTACAGCAGCAGTACTTTTATGACTGAGCTCAACTGCACAAATCCTGTTAAACAACACCTGAATATTTGGTTAGCATGACCAGTGGTTTACCATTTCATTCTCAGTTTGGGATTTTCCTGTTCTGTTATAATGCTCTCCCCATGGTTGCTTCACCGTGTTGCAACCCAAATCCTCATCCATACGTATGCAGCTCACCAGTGTCCAGCTGCAGGGTGGAAATGTCCACTTCAGACAGACAAAAGGAATTATAAATGTACATTTTTTTTTATCAGTTGTGCTTACAAGGCAGTATCAGCAACCCCAGTTTACACATTAAGAGCTTTGCCAGCAAAAGCATCAAAGGTCTCCTGTGGAGACACAGCTTATACTGGCAAAAGGGGTTTTTCTGCTTTCATATTTAGACCACCTCTTGGGATGACGTAATTTACACTGGCAAAAGGCAGCATTTTGTTGGCTTCATTGTTTACCACATTTGTTGGGTTTTTCCCCCCACTTTTTTTTTGCCAACATAGCTAAATTGTTTAGGAATAAAGAGTTCTCCTTTTGTATCTGCACAGTCTAAACATTTTTCCATAGGCTTGACCATTTAAATTAGGACTTGTATTTCTGGGATGTGAGGAAAGATGGAAAACATATTCTCAGATTTTCTACAGGGTCTTCAGCATGCCCAAAGTCAGATCCCGTCTGGATTACTGCATGATTCCCCTACTCTAGTTAAACAATTTTAGCCTTTAGACAAAAAATATATATTCATTCTCCAGAGGTAGTTCTTTTTGTTAGCAGCATCTCAAAATGTAGGACAAGGGTATCCTACACTTAAGGCAGGAGACCCACTGGTAGATGTGCTACCTGCAGTTGTCTGCAGGAGCACAAGGAAGGGGTTGTGGCCAGGTTTAAGCCACAGTGAAACAAAAGCCATTTGATTTTAATAGACTTTAGCTATGGCCTTCACTGCATGAAAGAGAAAAGCTCCACATTGCTCCACATTGTCCTGCTGTGCAAATTCTCCAGGGACTTCACAGGACAGGAGCTGCTGTAAAGCTCGGCTACATTTTCTTCTCACTACCCTTATTTCGTAGAACTCAATGAAACACAGCCAAATGATGAGAAGGATTTTTTTCTGAACAAAATAACCTCAGGATGTGACATTTCACACTGCTCCACTACCTGCTGTATAAGAGCCTCTTACAGGGATGGTAATGAGCTCTCCTATACACGAACCTTTTTAATTTAGAAAGACTGTGACAGAACTGATGGATAATGCAGAAAATTTTAAAACTTTCTGCAGTACCATTTATCCTGTTTTCCTTAATGATTTCCTCTGTATTTACTCTCCCTATGCTTCCTCTTCTCCCGCCATTCTGCCTGACTTGTGAGGGCATAGAATCCTGCCCTTTTTTCCCACTGAAAGAGCAGGAACAGCAAAGGACAGGAGCAGCCACAGGCTAGTCTGTAAAACAAGGCAACATCTCCACAGGTGACAATGTTTCAGAAGCTAAGGATGTTACTGAGATAATTAGCAACTTTACTGACTTTCTGAACAGCACATGTATATCTATATGTGAATCCTATAAATCCTGTTTTCCATAAGCAGTACTTATTCCTACCTTCCACATAGACATATATGCTATTATCTATGCTGTATGTTATCACCTATGCTGTGTGTTATCACAGCAAGCTCATATCTAAGTCACAGTTGTACATTTGCTGCTCAAACCATACAAGGATATGTATAAAATGTCCCAAAACCAGCAGGTACAGGACTTTCTAAGGCTGTCACTAAGTTGATAATATCTCTTGAAATTGTTTTTCTGCATTTTCTGACTGTTGGTGAGAGGTTATATTATCATTTCCCAGAAGAAATGAAGGCCAATGCACTGCAGAGCTTTGCGGTGTTCTTTGTGCCCAGGGGACACCTGGGAAGCATGGGGAAGTGAATTGGGACAATCTTGGCTATGGATTTTTCAGGGGAAGAGAAACGCCCTAGAGTTGCACTGAGACTGTCCAGGTGTTCAGCCCCAGATGCTGTGGCACCTAAGGTGACCAACCTGGCCAGAGATGTGAGACCACAAAAATCAAGAGAGAGAAGGAGCTGCATCTTAGGCAGCAATTGCAGGCAGTTTGAATGCAGCAAGTGTCATCCAGCTCCTGCTCCTTTTTATGGCACTTGGACCTCATTCCCAGGTGAAAATATGTATGTGTTGCTAGTAGCATAAAATGATGCTGCATGTTAGCAAGGCAGGAGTTAGCTGGGATTAAAACTGGCAAAAGAAGAAAACTTTCATAGAATATATACAGGAGCATACATACAAGATAGAGAACATTAAGTTTTCAAATATGTTTGCTTGGCATTGAGTGGATTTCCAAATTCCTTTGCAAAAATGATGCTAGAAATCAGGTTAATAAACAGTTACAATCCATTGATAAGGGCTTCTAGGGTTTGAGGTTTTTTAATGGAAGAGATATAGTTCCCTTTTACAATGTCATTCAGCACAACAAAGGGTAAATTTGCTTCAAAGAGGCAATATTCAATGTTTTTAAGGTGCAGAATAATATTTAATCCTAAGTATGTCAGGGTAGCTGGATCTGTGGTGGTGGTTCTGCTTTTCCAAACAAAGCAGCTGCAGAATCTATCTCAGTTAAATCATATAGCTGTACTCTCTATGTGCGCATAAACACATCCATATGCATGCACACATTCATATAAACACATATATGAAAATATGAATATATACGATGCTCCTTCTCTTGTTTATCTATATACAAGAACCACAGGGGATGAACTGTGTTTGGGCAGGAACAGTAACACCCTGTCTGGAGCATGGAAGTGTCAGCATTTGCCCTTCCAACAGCCTCACTCTACTGAGAGACAGACTCCTTTGTTCCCAGCCTAGATGAAGAGACTTGGTCCAGCTGATGAAACTGGGATATGTGCCCCTGTTTATTCAATGTTCCTCTTCACTTGCTTGTCTCATGTTTCAATTTTAAACAACGAACTTGTCAGATCTCCTCCCTTAAATTAATCCATCTTCAGTCAGTACATTTGGACCCTGTGTCCAAATACATATACTCATCTATATCAATATAAAAAAATACTTAAGCTGGAGCCTAATGTCTTAAACTGTGGTTTGTTCCCTTCCTGTTTAGCTACTGGCATAAGCTCTTTCTTCTTTAAGCAACGTCTGGTATTATTTTGCAAGGATTGTTTCTTGGTTTGTTTGGGATTTTTTAGCATAGCATGGCTCTGAGACTTCAAGGATTAAAGCTGGTGGAGCATAAAATATGGTTCTTTTGGGAGGTGTCCTGGAAAGAAAACAGGCAGGCAAGGAGGAGAGCTTGGGGGTCCACCCGCCTTAGGGATGGGCAGAGACAGCCTTTGGAGAGCCACAGTGACTCAGAGCATGGTGCAAGAAGGGTTGCATGATGAAGGGAATTTATGCATCAAAGTTCTTTGGTAGCCAGGCTTTGGGAAAGCTACACAGCGCCTCTTTCCCACGTCTTCCCTAAAAGTACGCAGAGTAGTGCCGACGAGGTGTTCAGTGATGTGGTAAAGTGTTACAGCAGGAGAAGGAAAGAGCCAGAGAGACAGTGAAGTCAGACAGACTGGGTCATGGCCCGTGACACTGATTTTGCCCTATTTCTACCTCTATAAGACTGACAGTGTTCTCCAAGGCAAATTATGCCTAAGGGTACCACTTTCCTAACTTGCAGAGATAAGATAATATTTACCCGCTTTTATAACTACACCAGAAAAAAGGCTGTTCTTGGATCCTTGTCCCAGGCAGTAGGCAACTAAGTGTCACACTCTTTCCAGCCCAAGGTTAGTCATCAGAATGAGCTCGTAGAAAGAAATCTAATTATAGCTGTCACCTCCAGCCATATTGTAAATTACCCATTTGTATGTGGCAGGGGAAGCGCTTTCACGCGTGTCTTCTGTGTGGTACTTAGTAAGGCATCAGCAAAGTCTGGCGACTACCTACTTTAATGCAATTTTAATGCAACTATCTACTGTAACGAAAATCCCTAAAATAGCATCATGACAACAGCTCAAACCAGTTAAGCACTATTGCAAGCTGTAGGATGTAGAATCATTACTGCAGTATCATTTTTAAAAGATATTATGCCTCCTCTGTGGGATTTTCAGGTTCATATTAAGCTTACAACATATATTAGCCATGACTACTTCATTACGCCCATTTATTCAATGACCTCAGACATGCTGGCTGCCAGCTCCACCTTTGCTCAGCTCAGAACAATAGGTTGTGTGTTGTTTAAGAGAGTGAGAGATTTTTGGAAAATGGTGCTGCGCCTCACAGTAATGTTTAAGGTGCATACCTTTGCAGGAGGCATTGGATGTGTTTCCCAGCTGTTTTCCTCCTCTCAGAATTTCTCCTGGCTGAGAAAGATTTAAAGCCCAGCAGATTCGCCCTCCCTAAGCAGGGAGGGAAGGAGGGAGGAAAGGAGGCAGTGTATGGAGATACCATCACGATTGAATCAGAAAGCCCATCTGCACAGCAAACTCTCTTTCCCGGACTGAAAACTGAGCAAGATGCTTTGGAAGGAGTACAGCTTTTCAGTTTTGTGGCCATTTCATCCCTGCAGACTTTTGTGATGTCTTTCAATTTTTGTGAAATATTATATCAGAATCACTGCTGATTTTGTCATCAAGGCTTCCACATACCGACAGAAGTGTTTTCCCTTGTGAAGAAGTTGGGTGATATGATTTTTCAAATAGTTTTGATTAAGGGATAGATAAGATTCCCATTACTGTTGTTACAAACATGGGAAAACTGAAATATGTGAATAGTAGGGAAAGTCCTCTTTTTGACAATTTTGTCTGAATTAAAAAAGAAAGAAAAAGCCACTTTAATTAAAAAATTCTGGTGGACAGAATGTGAGAGATTTTTCCTGCAGGAGTTCTGTTTAGGGAAAGGCAGTAGGAAAAAGACGTGGGCAGAGGCATCCTGTAGTGATTGATCTGTGGTACATGACTGCAAAGGGCCTAAAAAGCACCCAGTCCACTCCTGAAGCTGTCGTAAAGCTACTCAAGCATTTGGACAGCCCAGAAAGAAAAAAAAGCAGCCTCAGAACTTGTAAATTCAGTAATCCAGGAAGCATCACTGCCAATAGCAAATGCTATAAGGATGCTTCTTTTCACCTACCATATGGATAGGTGAGCTACTCATCTTTGGATTTACACTGTTTTCCCCACAGAGCTAATGAGACAATACTCTCTTACCACGGGGAATATCCATGAAAATATGTTTCAATTTACGTAATAGTCCATCTGCCAGTAGAAGAAGTAATATAAAAACACAGAGGTCAGGGGCAGATCTATTATAGAAGGACAGCATATGGCAACACAACCATTAGTTGAGCATCTCATACTCTTGAGAAAGCTTTAGGACTGACAAGGGGTTAAGGCAAATGTTGGTTCATTGTTACATTTAACACTCAAAATGAAAGAATGCAAATGCCTTGTATGATCATTTTTTAAAATAACACTTTTAAACAGCCATAGAGACTCTGTGCAATGGAGACTGAAAAGTTTTGAATAATGCATGCAAGATAATTTCCAAAATCACCCTTTAACTAGTACCACATTCTTTTCACTGTCTCCATATTCATGATTCACCTTTTGCTAATCCTGATGCATAAGGAATGAAGATAGCCCCTGTGGATAAGACCTAATGGACACCATCCTGGAATAATATACAGAACTCAACATCCAGACATGTGTCTTCAATTTAAAATAATTCAGCAATCATGTTCAACCAGAACCTGATTACACAAAATGGGACTTTTTAACTCCCAGGCTTGGATCAAATTTTAAGGCCAGAAGAAAAAAAAAAACCTGCTATGTTTATACATTCCAGATACTGTGGTTGAGTTATCTGCACACAAATTTAACTGTTTCTTTGAGCCTCTTATCAGCTCATCTGTAACTATTTTAAATGCTTTGCTTTACCTGCCCTTTGTAGTTCTTCAGTGAGTATTCCAGCATTCCAGAATTGTGATGAATGGATTTCCTGGATCTGGAACTTAATTAAAAATGAAGCTGAGTAACCATGCTACATTTCAGTAAATTGTAGGTTTTTTTAAACAGCAACTGCTACATTTTTGCTCTTTTCTTTTTCCCTCCAGGGCTAAAGAGACAAAGGACCCTGACTCAAAAACAATAATAGTAAGCCTCAGCAAACTGCCAAATAACGTCTCCCTTTACAAAAGCAGTGGCCTCACTTTTTCCTGTGGTTCCATACTTTCTCTATCAGCTACCCTTCGTCCTAGTACGTGGAAGGCTATCAGCATCTCTTTTGTTGGTCTGTAATGGAAAGGGAAGGAAGGTCTGATCCTTCAGACTTTCAGGCCCTGAGATGGCCTCGAAGAAGGACTGTTTTGTGAACAGAAATAAGATTTGGGTGCTAGTGAGTAAGTAATCTCACAAGTAACACTTGTGAGATTTTTTTTTGTAAATGCTATAAGCCAGCTTTCCTGCAGAAGAGAATCACACTCTGATCTAGTGTTTGTATAAGGAACGCCACTAAATTCACCGGAGATCCAAGAAGGGTCCCCGCAGCTCTGGTCTCTTCTGACTGAAGGTTAAATTGCTGAGATAAGGCAGAGTTTCAGAGGTTCCATGCTTGCCTTGTTCTCTTTTTTTTTCATAGTTTGATTAGAGTTGAGTGAATCTTACTTCCAGTCTCTCATGATAAAACCCAGAGCAAACACCTGGCTTGATATTCTCTGTCATGACCCATTTTTCAGTGATATCAAACTTACTCTGGTCAAAGATTTCTTTGTTATACTTTTAAAACATGAGTGAGATGGGATGCAGGAAAGAGCTGGGAACACTGCCCTTGCAAGGCATATCCTCTGTTGCAGGTCTCATCATTCTTCCATCTTCAGGTGTGGGTACCTCTGGGAGATGCCCTAAGACACGAACTTTCAGAGGGCTGCCTGTTGATGTTTTCAAGAGAGAGCGTTCAGTGCCTAAACAATTGCTGTTGCTGCAGAGTTGTGCACAGAGGCCCACTCTGCCCCACCATCCTCTGCAAGTGTCCCTGTGCAGCTCTCTCTGCTCAGGTTCTCAGCTCTCATGCACGGCGAGATAAATTTCTGGTTCTGGCAGGAATACTGAAAAGCTTGAAAAGAGTAATGCAATTTACAAATTAATCAAGAATGCAAGTTAAATATCTTAATGTATTTTTCATGCAATTTTAAAGCCTGCTTCATGATATCTGAAGACTTAAGTCACAGAGGTTGAAAGTCAAAAGTTACTAAGGTCACTTTTGCTCTTTATTTTGGAGTCTATCACTTGAGATGTCTTGGAAACACACTTGCTCTGTGTGTGGAAAAATATCTTTAACAATATGATGAGATGTGCTTTCTGCTCTATCCTGAAATGCTCTGCAACATGGTGATCCCAGCTCAAGAACAGGAAAGCCTAATCATTAATCTGTTGGCATCTGAAGGTTTTGATCATAGAGCTATGTGAGAAAATGTTCTCTTCAGTCCCTGTGAAAATATTTACAGGGATCTTGACCTTTTTCTTCGCCCTTCCTAAACCAGGACTAAAAGTCAAAACCAGTAAAAATGTTCTGCAATGTGATTATAGATAGCAAAGATACTTCTTTAATTAAGATGCATTAAAAAAACACGTTTGGTTGCTTCCAAATAATTAATTTTGATGTTAATATTCTCTAGAGTAAACCTCTTTTTCAATACCATACATTTTCCAAACAAGAAATACTCTTTTGAAGTAGAAAATGAATTTATTGTTCAGAAATCACAGGCGTGGGATACTTTGACCATTTCAAAACATTTTCTTTTCCTTCCCCCTTCCCAAAAAACACTTTTCAGTGAGGAGATTTATCCAAATAGAAAATTGTTCCCGGTTTAAGAGAGATGTGTTTTTTCCAGATCAAGCTTTTTATCAAAAACTGTGGTGGGGATAAAGCCAGTGGTGGGACTGGAAAGGCACAGTCTGTTTTGGCAGGGTTTTGTATCAGACCCTCTCAAAAATGGGCTATGCTTCCAGTGCTCTCCACCCCATCAGCACATGCAGCCCTGGGGTGCCACTTGCTGAGTGCCAGGCATGTGGTGCAGTGACGAAGGTGTTCCATATCCTTTCCACATGCTGTAAGGTTGCCTGAGAGGCTTTGTTCCACTGCGTGAGCTGAAGGAAGAGTGCATATATTGTAACACAAATGTCACAGATTAAGAGCTTTCTTACTTTCTATGTCCTGTCTCCCTCTCCCCAGGCGAAGGTTCTGGCCAGAAGAACCATCTCGTTTGTTTCACAGATGGATGTAAAAGGACAAACAAAGGGCCCCATGTTCCTTACCCTCCTCTTCATCCCATCTGCCAAATACTGACCCAGCCAGCCCTGTTTTTGCATTAGTTCACAGAAATAGCTGATACAAACATTTCTGATGCTAAACTCCTCCAAGCTGACTGCTTCTGTCTCAAGCCAACTTCAACTTAGCGCTTCATCACAAGACCACAGGCCAGCACTCAGCAATGAATGTCACCATGGTCTTTCTGGGCTGGACAGGAGCCTAATGGGTACACGGTGGTGAGATCACGAGCAAGGGAGGTGGTTGTTTTGACAGTTGAAAATCTCTGGCAAATACATCCCATTGAGAAAACAAATTACTTGCTTGTAGGAAGATGTATAAACCACTGAACCATCTGCAAAAGCACAGGTAGTGTTGTTAGTTATTGCCAGGGAACAGAAATTGTGTGGTAAGTGTTGCCACGAAATTAAGTACCAGAACAGAGTGTCACTGATGCAATACGTTATTAGCACAGGAACCATTTCAAATTCCAGGGCTTTTTTTGAAAGTCACTTCTTTATGTCCCCAGGTGTTGCGTGCTGCTATGTTCCCTTACGAACACCATGACTCTGTTGGGCTAGGTCACTGAAGTAATTTGTCTCATTTTGTCACAACTAAAAAGTGATGGTGATGATGATGACAGTACTAACCTCCCCCAAGGGGCAGGTTGTCATTTATTGAGGATGAACTTCTGCATCAGCCTGTGAACCAACCTCCAACCTTTGCATGGTTTCTTTTAAAGACATATAGATATCTAGTAGTGATGTAAATTTCTTTGGCATTTGGGACTTAAACCACTTGTTGCTATTTAGGCACTTTGGTTTGGAGGAGATGTGCATGCCTCAGATGTCCTCAGAATTACTCCTCTCAGGTTTGTCCTGAGACAAAGCATGCTTTTAAAGTCCTTCTGTTCTGCTCTCACTGTAAAGAGGGCGATTTCCCCTTGGGATGATGTGTTTGCTGTGCATGGAAGTGTCTGTGCCCTTGTGTGCAGCTCCCCATGGAGATAGAACGCTCTGCAAGAAATCTGGGATTGGAGCTGCCACCTGGAAAAGCGCTAACTCACCTAAATAGTCCTCTATACACCATTATAGCAGCATGGGAGACTCCTGCAGGCATCAGGCACAGACAAAATAGAGGCGCTCGGGGAGTAATCAGTGTCATCTTTTTTTGAATGAAGTTACATTTGAGAAGAAAAAAAGAAATAGTGTCTAGAAATGAACATTACTTCATAGCAAGAAATAGGAACCACTGGTCCCACTGATTTGTTTGATCTGGAATGTTATTGAAATTTTTGCTATTAGAGTTTATTGTTACCTGACTAATAATAACTAAACCATCTAATAGAGCAACTGTAGAAAAGATCGAGTTATTGTCCAGGTTGTTGCAGTGATGGGGACTGTATAAATGCTGGACAAAATGATGGTCCCTGTCTCAAAAAGCTTACAGCACTGGCATCAACTTCCTCGTTTATGCCAGGGTCTATTTACGTGGACATGGACTTCTGAGGGTCCATGGAAAAGTCTCATCAGTTCCTCTGCCTCGTTCTCCCCTGAGTAGTGCCATGCTCCCACACCATGCTTTCCCAAAGAGGGAAGCAGGGCTGAGAGCCCCTTCCACAGTGCTGGCCTTGCTCTTGTCCTCCAAAACACCATGACAAAACTTTCCTCTGCTTCACCTCTCCCTTCTTCTCCTTTGCCAGCCTGACCAAAACCAGCAGCCCTATTCTGCAGGCTTTCTGTGCTTCACTGACCTTTGAGGCACATGCTGGCTTTCCAGGAGAGATCCGAGGTAGCTGTTTGCCAGACCTCCTCCAGGCACTCCTGTATGTACAATGGCAGAGGATGTGCCTCTCCCAGCCTGCCTTCACACGGCCCTGTGATCCTTCACTCAGGCAGGTGGGCTGTGCAGTTGCTTCATTCCTTTGGGTGAAGGTTTGAAGCAGTGGCTGGACAGCACCAGAAAGAAAGGTCTTTCTTAGCTCTCATGCTTCTCAGGAGAATTTAATTAGACGTTTTTCCTCCTCAGTGATAGTTACTGGCTTTATCTGATTGTTCCCATCTGCTGGCCATTCCTCAAAATTCAACACAGTGATCTCACTCCTCTGCATCCTGCGCAATCAGAGCAACCGCAGGAGGCCTGGCAGAAGGCTCTGTGCCAGAGGGGATGGAGTCAATGGGCTTTGTGTTAGTGTTGATGTTGTATGGCATTCATGAGAGCTCAACTGGGAAAGACGGGAAGTGCCACCAGCAAAGAGCCTGGTCTCCCTGTGGGAATGGTGCTCTGTTTTTTCTGTTGCACTGAGTGTCAGAAGATCTTGATGGCAGAAACACTCTGGACTCTCATTCGACTTGGGATTGTAGGGCTTGATGCAAATCAAATGACTTTTGTACTTCTCCACTCCTGTGGGAGCTGAGATGTTCCAGTAGAAAGTAAAAATAATATGAACTGGAAAAGTCTTGTTCAGCAGAAGCCTTTGGCCAAAAAGCAGCCAAAGCATTGTACATAGCAAATTTTGAACTTTTTGTTAGACTCCACCATGTCTGTACACTTGCAAAAAGCTTTGTTCCCTTTTTTAAGACAGCATTCTTCCCAAACCTAACATCCCCCCTCTGGTGGCAGCAGATCTGTCTCCAAGTATCTGAACCCACACACTTGTCTAAACAGAAATGCCAAGTCACCCTCAATTCTCCTTTCACAGCACTCATATTCTCTGTGAAAAACCCTAAGCAAGCTCGCGAAAGGCCACCAAGGACTAACAACTCCTGAAGAGAACCCTGCTTGCATATCTAGAGCTTCATCAAAGAGGATAATTTCTTTGTGGAGTTTTTAAAGCCCTCTTATCACCATGAAAGAGTGATTAAAGGACATTAAGAATAGATTAATTAAAAAAGTAACATATCTTCAGTTTCAAAGAGAAGCAAGGCTCATAGGAAAAGGCAATGTCGTTCATTAAACCGTGATGAAAAGTTGACAAACTTTCAGGCATCTGACATTTTACAGACAGGGAATCCTGGCAGAACAACAACCAGGTTTGAACCAACCTCTGTTATGTAGGATAGAAGAGGCTGATAAAAAGCAGCCTTTTGCATCCCCAGGTTTTCTGCTGATACCCTTTGTTGTCCTTGGCTGTGTTTCAAGCCAGAGTGTGGTGCTACAATAGTACCCGTTGTTCTCTTGTTGCCCACAAGCGGAGCACAACTGCATTTGTGCTGCTGGTTGTCTCTGATCTACCTGGTTCTTAGGCACTGTCCTCCCTCCAAAAAATTGTGAACATAAAAATATTTCACAACTTCCCTTTCTGAGAGGAGGTCAGAGGTCTGTACGATCAAATGATCCTTCCCCTTCAAAGCCCACACTGGGCCTCTGTCTTCTTCTGTCTCAGCATTGAGATGAAACCCCAGTTGGCTGAGTCCTGCTTGTCATGGGCCATGCAGAAGATGGAAACATCACTCCTTCCTGGCTCCCATCTGGGGTAAATCCAAACCTGGGAGAAGCCACAGCTGAAAAGCAGGATCCAGCAGAGAATACTTGAAAGAAAGGTGTGTCTAGCAATATACTCTGTTCTGAAAGGCTATTGTCCCCATGTTCTAAATGTGTCTGTGCTTTTCCCTCCTGACCAAACACAAGAAAGAGAAAGCTCCTGAAGAGCTCTGGGCAAATGTTAAAGAAAAGAATTTTCTGTGGGTATTGTGTATAAAAAAGCAGTATTTCTGTACCTGTAAATTACAAAGCAATCTTTTTCAAGAGTGCTCATCTGACGTACAGAAAAGGAAGAATCCTGTCTTGAGAAAATCCTGTGCTAGGAAGAGCTTGGGAGCCAGTTAATGGCACTTTCAATATACATCTGGAGGATGCCTGAGTAGGGAAGGACTATCTGAGGGATAGCCTGGAATAGGTCCTGAATGGGTCTCACCCTAGGGGGTCTAGGTGGCATAGCTAAAGGATGTCCCAGCTGGTTATAGGATGTATGGCAGTGAAAAATGCCCAGGAAAGTAAAGCTCTCTCAGTGAACAGAGATGCATCCTGGGCACTCGAGACGTGAGATATGGGTAAACAAATGAGCATGTAATCCAGAGACATGGGGTGCCAGGAAGGCTGTAGTGCTGACAAAACTGGGGGAGATTATAAGGGTCGGTTACTGCTGCTGGCAGGGACTAAGGAGGAATGAGCTTTCTGGTACTTGCAGAAGGAGAAGGAAGTGCATTTCAGTGTCAGGAGGAATCCTGGCAAGTGATCCCTGCTGCTCTGAAACAACCTTTTCTTCGTAACATCTGAGACAGCAAATATTTTATGAAGAGTTAAGGTCACTTCTGAAGTTTTGACCTCATTCCCTTTGAAATTGGTTAAGATTAAGCGATTTGGCTGAACAGAGCAGATGGTGCCGTAAACTGGACAGACCTCTCCAGCCACTCAGCCTCGCAGCAAAGGAACATGCTGTACTGGAAGCAGAAGAGGAGCCACTGTCCTTCACTGTTTGTGAATCTTAGTACAGAGACAAACCCAACAGATCCAAGGCTCTTTCATACAGAGGTAGACATGAGTCCTTCTGACACCCATTGTATTGGAATGAACCCTGATCAGGAAACCTTACACAGTTCAGAGCATGCTTTCAACTTTTGTCTAGTGCTTTTTTGGTCTAAAGTGTGATTAGATAGGAGAAGGGGCCTTACAGTTTTGAGCAGGCAGGGGCTAAACTGGGAATTGCAATTCTTTGGCTGTCCTGTTTAAAAGTGGTGTTAGGAAACAGCAACCTTAGATCAGCTTTAAAAGCAGATGGGCTGAATAGGAAGAACAACAGAAGAATGGCATTAAAATAGCACAGAAAGCAGCAGCATTAAAACAACCCTGCCAGGGACAACATGGCCAAGGCAGCTGCAGAGCCCAGACTGCAGGAACGGTGGGAACTTCTTAATCTGAATGCACTTGTTAGTGGTGAGTCAAGTAATGATACTCAGCAGCAGCTACTTTATAGCGCTCAAAAGTTTACACTTGAGGGACTTATTAAAACAGGTAAAAATACAGTACCTTGCCCGAAGATATTACCAAAAAAAAACCCCAAAAACCGCCCCCAAAAAACCATGTAGAAGACGGGCA
Organism: Eulacestoma nigropectus; assembly: GCA_013397775.1. Classification (NCBI taxonomy): domain Eukaryota; kingdom Metazoa; phylum Chordata; class Aves; order Passeriformes; genus Eulacestoma; species Eulacestoma nigropectus. Next base: position 1,540,467 of record VZTE01002103.1, read on the forward strand.
GAATCTTTTCCAGTGCAAAGCTGATAAATCTGAAACAGGTTTGGGGCAGACTACAAACATTTCCCTCAGAACTTTTTTTCTTCCATTCAGAAGGATGCCTATGGGAGGTACCCATGCTTTTCCTTCACACAGGAATAGAGATGTCTGAAAACCACACAGGGCATCCTCTGACTTCACAGCAGATCAAAGGAAATCCTAAAGCTTTCAAAGGCATGTAGACCTTGAGCAGATTAACTCTGGAGAAGTACAGCATATGGTTGAAATGCCAGGAGGCATGTTGCAGTATCACCCAGGGAACTAACTCCAGAGCCCTGGAAATCCTGAAATGAACAGGAGGTTGGCATTTCTACAGAGGAAAGAAAAAAGCCTAAGAGATGATGTGAACAAGAAATCAATTCAGAAATAGCTGTCTGGAGACAGGTAATGTAAGCTTCATGACAGCAGTTGTGTATCCACCTTCCTTGTGCCAAATAGGAAGCCTCTTGAAGTCCAGAAACTTTTCCCAGTCACTGTTGCAACTTTTGGATTAGGCATGCCCTTGTGACCTGAGTTGATATTTATTCTTCTGTAGGGTAGTACAGTTCAGTAAGGCTAACTTGTCAGCAAAAGAAGCCCATTCTGTCAATGCAAGCTTCAATCTACACAAATAAAATAACTTTTAATATATTGACTGATTAACATGAACAGAAGAGATGTCTCTAAAGAGTTCATAAGACATGTTTACCTCCAGTCAGATTCAGAGAGCGTGCAATCCTTACAGAATAAAAAGTAAAATACATGAAATGCATAAAAGAAGCAGCCTCCTGTTTGGAAATCATCTGTACCATGCTGCAACACTAGAATTTTCCACTATCATATAATGGACTCTATCCATCAACTTCTTGATTGTCACCTCTTAGTGTGCATAATTGTATCAAGATTTCTCAGTGCCTAGGATCTTTTCAGGAAAACCCTCACCAAAAACAGCAAAGCAAAGAAAAAGAATATGGCTCAGATAGTCAGATCTGGCAGACGCTTCACATTACAAAAGTGATATTGATCTAAAAAACTTTATGTTATTATCCAAGTGGTTTCCAATTGTTCCTGGAACTATTACAGCATTGACAGTTCCCTAGGGAAGGAAGCTCATTAGGATTGCAAGAATTAGCTGAAATTGAAATTCTCTGACATCTTCATGAAGAAAAAAAGGTCTATTTCACGGCAAACAATTCAGATTTCAAGAGATTATGTCAGGTTGTAAAAGTCTGCATGGTTGAGAGAATGGATTTTCTGGTAATAATGTATTTCTAATTTTCACATAATAAGCCCCAATAATTGATAACTAGAAAGACATTATAGTAATGAGGAAGGCACTGTTACAGCATTAGTTCAGATTTTGAGGTTGCTAGAAAAATTGCTTTGCAAGAATTTCACATGCAAAAGCTGGAGGAATGAGAAAGTGATGTAAGCACTGTTGGGTGTGGAACTCCCCTGCTGGATGTCAGGAATTGTCCATATTCCTTGTTTCACAGGGGCAGAAAGACACCTGGCAAGAACTTTTCCTGCAAAGGCTCCTCCGGAGGCGCCTGCAGCAATTGCAAAACATCTGTGGCCACACACATACTGGCACCACAGCCAAAAGTGAGTCTGGAAGTGTCAGTGCTAACCATGAAGACTTTTAGCCCCTGGAGGTCCAAAATATCTTTAGGCAAAGTGTGAAAGCCACCGGGACCAACCACAAGAAGAAGTCATAACATGAGTCAAGGCAAGATGTGATGGTTTCATTCATCTCCAACGTCAAGAGGAAGATCACTGACTTCATAATTCACCATAAAAAGCACTGGCCTAGTTAGGGTGAACTTTCTGATTTCCGACTGTCAAGTGCTACACCCCGGGGGTCAGTCAGCAGGCAGAAACTGCTAGGCAACCACAGCTGGTCCTTAGCACACAGTCCACTGATAGACAGCATCCATATGGTGCTTGAATGAGACATCCCTCCATCCGCACTGGAGGAGAGAATGCTTCTGAAGACCCTCACAGCATTATGCAGTGGAGTTTAAGCCTTTAAATAATTAAATGCCATTATACTTTTTTTTGCCACTTCTGTTTAGTCCCAACCATTTTATTACTGATGACACAACATTTATGACCCCTCTGAAGTTCCAATTAAGAATCATAGTAAGAAATATCTGTGTGTTGGTGCTGCTGATGTGTTTTTTCTTGTAAAAGTAGCCTTAGTGTAATGACCTAGACAATAAGCAAATGTAACATGGTCTACTACTAAGTGAGATCATACACAATTCCACATGCAGGCCAGTGCTGCCAGCAAGCTACAGAGATTCTCTCAGCTTTTAAGAGGTCTGGAAGGAAGAGCTTTGTTTTACCATTTGCCAGTTCTAAGCTGTCCTTGGGGGCATGATATATGGCTAAGCATCATGTTATGATATAACAACACAAACATAATTTAATAACTTGGGTGTCAAATGGCTGAGATTTATGGTCAAGGAGGCTAAACGTTCACAAAGGATTGCTCTGGAGATGCAGTCCTATTGGATTAAGAGAGAAAAAGTAGCTAATATAATGTTTTAGACAACACGTCTCTATGGGGCTGTAGGCTTTGGATCACTTTTTGCACTGTATTAATATTTCCTTGTTGCATTTCCAGAAACTCTCTTTCTAATTATAGTTTCCTGGGTTCACTCCATGCAAATTTAAAGGATATTACTATTTTGTACCTCAAGCCTATGAATTGTGTGCTGCTGTTTAAACAAGAGGGTGTGGAGTGGGCCAGATGTGGCTCCTTTCATCTTAGTGTCACTGCAAATATTTGTATGAGCAGCTTGCAGGGTGTCTGACTTACAAGAAGATCCAATCTACACTGAATGGGCAGATGCTTCTTATTTTCCACAAAAAAACCCAAATTAAGTAAGCTTGCTAAAGCCTTTCCAAATCAGTAGGCTGGAGGCAGGGGTGAGTTGAATGAGGGTCTGTGAGGCATCACCAAATCTGTTGGAGGATCGCATGTCACAAGTCTGATCAAGGGCAAGGACACTCCCAGCTGGAGCAGCTGGAGCAGCCCAAATCTTTGAAAAATAAACCGTAGGTTGTAAAAAAGAGACTCTTCACTGCCTTTCAGTGTCCCCAGTAACATGTCATCTCTGGTGGCGGTCCTGGCTCCCTGCCTCCCTCTGGAGCAGCTGACACTTGACCTCTTGTCCTGACAAGCAACAGTTGTCCAGCTCTGCTGTGGCTGCAAATGTCTCCCTGACAAAGTGTCTTGAGCTAGAGCAAGCAGCTCTGCTGAGAGATACATTAACGGCACTCAAACAATTTTAAAAAACCCTGAAGCCCAGAAAAAAAGCCTGGTATGCAGAGAAAATGGGAAATGGACTCTGTTGCTACCACAAACAGCCACTCATCTTATGCTGTGCTGCTGTTTACAGCAGGGCTCTCCACCTTGTTGGCAGACACTGAGGAATGTGCCTTTTTCACCCATTTATCCAGCTTTAAACCCTAAACCAAATCCATTCTCCCAAGGCTAATGGAGGCTGCTCCTTGAACGAGCTTGCTGTGTGCTGCCAGTGCTGCACCCATGGGTGTCATGGCAGCAATAACCTTTGGACAAAATACTTGAGCAATGTGAGACATCTGCAGAAGTGCCGGTTGTTTCTGCAACAGTGGTCTGGGGAAGGGCTTTTGTGCCTTCAGCCACGAGTGCAGAAGCCCCTTCTAGTGAGTTTGGGCTCAGTATTAAGGAGGAAAGGGCTGTACCCAACATTGCTCCCCATTACCCTATGGCTCTTTCTCTTGCTCAGCCTGCCCCAGTGGAGTCAGCCTCACATTTCTAGGGTGAGGTCATCTGCATTTATGCTGAATGGGCTCAAACACTCATGAAATCATGATACCATTGTACACACGACATCCCATGTGCCATGTAGCTGGGATTTAGACAATACTTTTCTTGCCAGGCAAACTTCAGGTTGCTTTTGTTTTCCTTCCATGGTTTTTGCTGTGATTCAGAGGCCAAGTTCTGTCCACAAGTCTCTTTGCAATGAAATAGGAATGTCAGGATTTTCAAATAGTATTTTTGGCAAGAGACAGAGTCCCATGCTGTTTGAAGAAGGCCTCAAGGCTCCCAGTGCTTTTCCACCTTTAAAAGCCACAGCTGCTTGGGTTTCCCTCCCCCTGCCTTTCCCTGTTTCTTATCTACCTTGTTCCTATGGCCAGAGTTCTATTTCCAGTCCAGATATGAGCTGCCTTTGTTATCCTGGTCAGTCACTCAGTAAGCCTTATTTCCCTGTCAGCAAAACAGAGCTGCTGCTTCCCCATGGTAGCTTCAGGAAGATGAGTGCCACAAATGTATGGGAGGCAGCCAGTCCCTGCAGCATGGGGGGAACCATAAATACTGGATCCTGCCCTACTCACTCACCTCCATCCTCCCCCTCTCGTCATGTTGCTTCCTTCTCCCACATATAAGTGAGCTCTGAGCCCAAAGGGCCTTCACAGTCTTGAAATTTTTCATCTCCTTCAAGTCTTGCTTTCCCCAGACCTCCAAAAAATCTCACTGCCAGACCTGTAGCTTTGTCTGCAGGCAAGGGAGGCAATAATTCATCTGCCCACCTTTGCAACACACTTTGAGAACTGCACTTGATCAGTGCTATCTCAAAAAGTCAAGGGATTTGGGGGGCAAAGAGGAAGACAGGGTTTATGATGTATTTATTAATTCCAGCCCAAGCAAGAAGATTTCTGGTGGGGAGGGGAGCCAAGCTGAGCTTCCCACCCATGCTAATGTAATTATTGTGTTTATATTTGCAAAAATAATAAAATATTTGAAACACAAATTGGCCTGAGGCTTGGGTTTGGGTTTTTTTTCCAGCTTAACTCCTAATCAGTTACTCTGTACTTCAGCGGTCTTGCCTGTTCTGATTTACTGGCCAGTTTTACTACCAGTATTGTAATACATATATAAAAGGGGTTGTCATTGCTTGTCAGCATTTCAGGTAAGCTGTTTCCTAACAGAACTTAGGCTACAGATAATGCCTGCTTTTTTAAGCAGGTCCTTTACCTGAATGTAATTAATGAAAAAGCTGGGCTGGAGCCAGAGCCCAAAAAGTCTTTGTACTGGGGGTGTAAATTCAGGATTTGCCTGGTCAGTGGGAGAGTCATGGAAAGGGGCTTGGGAAAATGTAACATTTTAGTTTGTCACCAGACATCCCTTAAGCTCCCAGGAGATGGTGCTCCTCATGAAAAGGTGTGTCAGGATTTCCCTGTCCCAGACCCACAGTGAGCACACCCCACCTGTCTGAAAGGAATCAGGATGTTGCTGGTGGGTGTTGAGGTGCTTCAGTAGCACCACGAACAGGAGAGTGGGAAAGTGACTGTGAACGGGGGTAGGGAGAGGCTCAGCCACAATCAGCTCTAGCGCTACATCCAGGCCAGGCTGCTGTGATGGAGTTGTTGTGATGATTCCAGTACAGATTTTAAGAGACTTGTGGCAAAGCCACAGGACGAGAGGACGTAGCCTCAGGCTGAGCCAGGGGAGATTCAGGTTGGACATCAGGAGGAATTTCTTCACAGAAATCGTTGTTTAACATTGGAAGGAGCTAGTGGTGGGGGAGTCACCATCCCTGGAAGTATTCAAGGACCGGATGTGGCACTTAGTGCCATGGTCAAGTTGACAGTGTGGTGATCAGCCGTAGGTTGGACTCGATAATCTCAGAGGTCTTTTCCAACCTAAATCATTTTATGATTCTGTGTAAAGAAAACACAGAGGCCAGAGGGAAATCAAGCAAAACCTCGCCGCGGGGCCGGTTCGTTCATTACAGGTTCGTACTGCACTGGCCGCACACGCAGCGGGCTCTGCCCCAGCGGCAGCGCCGCTTCCCGCGCTGGCTCCGCGCGCCGCCCCGGGACCGCCACCGCCACCGCCGCCACCGCCACCACCACTGCCGCCCCGCGACCGCCACCGCCACCGCCACCACCACTG